>BLKM01000792.1:117266-152543 GCA_013340265.1 Coptotermes formosanus | reverse complement strand
GCGGTGGTGGTGGCGGCGGCGGCGGCGGCGGCGGCGGCGGTGGTGGTGGCGGCGGCGGCGGTGGTGGTGGCGGCGGCGGCGGCTGCGGTGGTGGCGGCGGCGGCTGCGGTGGTGGCGGCGGCTGCGGTGCTGGTGGTGGTATGAGAATGGAGGCTTCAGAATGGTTAAAACTTTGGGCTCAAACGCTAAAAGGCTTATACTTTGGGAAATAATGTATTTGGGGGACGTCAAAGGCAGAGGGTTAATTTTGATGAAATAAAGTCGTTGCTATACCAAACGCATGCAGTAGCGTGTTGAAACTGCGGCGGCAGCTCAGACTTTGCCTGAAGACTGGGAAATGTAGAGAACCTGTGTTGGCGTGACCGGTTGCATAAGTTGCGGGGCCGGCAGTTTGGCAAGTACAAAATTAAAATCCACTGTTTTTTCCGTAATGTCTGTGTTTTTGCTTCATTAGCGATATAATTATATGAATATAAATGTACTTACTGCGCTACAAGCCGGAAGGTCGCGGGTTCGATTCCCGATGGTGTCACTGGAATTTTTCATTGACATAATCCTCCCGGCCGCACTACGCCCCTGGGATCGGCTCAGCTTCTAACAGAGATGAGTACCAGGAATATTTCATGGGGGGTAAAGGCGGCCGGTGCATATGGCTGACAACCTTACCACCTTCATGTGTCAATTGTCTAGAAATCTGGGAGCCTCGACCTCCTGGAACCCTCCGGGCCTGTCCAGGCCTGTAATGGGATACCTTTACCTTTACCTTCTAAATGTTGCGTTGACTCGTCCCTAAAATTTGTTTGTGTTTAGTAATAAAGGGGTGAATTACCCTAAAGTAATTTGCTAGTCAAGCTTGCATCCACCTTAAAGTAACAAATTGGATGTAGTGTCGAATTTAGATTACGTAACAAAACAGATGTGCGCTTGTTATAGGCTGTGCTTCTTTTCGTCATGTCTCAGTGTTAACCGTTTAAAGCCTAGCGGTAACTTTACGTACCACCAGGTTTAACATTAAAAAATTCTACATGGTGCCCACATTGCGTTTATGTGTTTTGTACGGATCTCAGAACAAACAGCAACTTTTGCCTTATAAAACATTAAGAGACTGGTTTTTATAACCGAAGTGGAGAGTGTTTACAGCGCGGTACGCACTGAGTCCTTATATAAAACAGACACGCTTCGTCTTTAAAGGGTTAACCTTTTAAAGCCTAGCGGTAACTTTACGTACGACCAGGTTTAACATTAAAAAATTCTACGTGGTGCCCACATTGCGTTTATGTGTTTTGTACTGATCTCGGAACAAACAGCAACTTTTGCCTTATAAAAACATTAAGAGATTGGTTTTTATAACCGAAGTGGAGAGTGTTTACAGCGCGGTACGCACTGAGTCCTTATATAAAACAGAGACGCTTCGTCTTTAAAGGGTTAATCTCTTGCCTTAGCACTTGTCACCTCAATATGTGGTCTGCCTTTGCGTCAGTGCAGGCATCTGTTTGGTTCCGCGTGTGTCGGCCTGCGCAGTGCCCTCTGATGATCACCTGCCCGAAATTTACCTAGATAGATCGCCACTGCTAGGGTAAATGACCTCTGTTTGTACGGATTATTTTCATACGGAAGTGACAAATGCACTGTGCGGACTAAGTGATGAATTTTTAATGCTAAAGCACACTATATTCAGTAACTGCTGTGCTTTCTTCAGCGGGTGAAACACAGCTGCGTTGTAAACCATCGATACTTGCGCGAAATACGAACGTTGACTACACACTGTCGTCCCAGATCGATGTTTACCTTCCAATACGCTCTGAGCTCTGTGATTTGCCGGATTAGACCCACCGGAAATGTGGCTGTGAAGGGTTGAAATACGAACCAGGTTCTAGATGTCTGAGAGTTTATGTCCCGGATAATAATAAAGTCACTTCGCGCACATCGCGTGTTCTTAGAACAACTCACTACCCTGACATGTTTGCTGTTCTGTCAAAATATATGTTAGGAAGTAGTTATCGCCAGGAGCAGAAGATGACACGTATAAGCGTAAGTGATGATGATGCTTGGGTGTGTGTTTTGTGGCTTATCTGTTAAACAGTAGTACCACTTAATTCGTATTGTTTTTTTATACAATTCAGTGTCTTAGTATAAATTTCTTTCCATAACGTTATTGGGGTTAGGTATTTTGATGAAAGTATTTTATACGTTAAGAAATTGCACATGGACAGAAATTGTGTTGTGATATATTTGGTGATTTTTGTGCAATAATAATTTTGATAACGTCAGAAATTTGTACTTTAAATTTAAAAGGTCTCTACTCTATCTTTAACCCTTTAAAGACGAAGCGTAGCTGTTTTATATTAGGACTCGGTGCGTACCGCGCTGTAAACACTCTCCGCTTCAGTTATAAAAACCAGTCTCTTAATGTTTTATAAGGCAAAAGTTGCTGTTTGTTCTGAGATCCGTACAAAACACATAAACGCAGTGTGGGCACCACGTAGAATTTTTTAATGTTAAACCTGGTCGTATGTAAAGTTACCGCTAGGCTTTAAACGGTTAACGTAAAGAAGAAATGCGTTATGGTGCAGGCAAGTGGCTAGTATGGAATATCATCATCATCGTCATCATCATCATCCCCTTTACGCAGGGTATTCACACTTACGTACCTGAAACAAACCACGTTTCTAGGGTACACAGTGCCGCAGCTATCCCGCGCGTACTGTTAATGGTGCATATAGCGCTGTCTGCAATATTAAACCCTTCCGTGCTTCTACATTGGCACTTCCCGCAGTGTGTGTGCTGTGCCCAGTACAGCTGTTTTCTGTAGTTCCTTGATATCGTGCTTTCCCGGTACGCTGCTCAAGTATTTTCTGAAGGATTTTGAAATGGTTCCAGTTGCCCCTATTATTATTATTATTATTATTATTACTCTACTACTACTACTACTACTACTACTACTACTACTACTACTACTACTACTACTACTACTATTGTGGAAAATTACTTAAGTAGGCGTACAATTCTGACCATGTAAAATTAATCGTAGGTTAAGTAACATCAAACGCCCGCACTTCCGTCATTTTTTAAGTTTTGCCTGATGAACAGTGTTTCACATATATTTTACGTGTATGTTGTAACCATCTCAGTATCCAACTGCGCATGCTCAACTGCAATTTCCATTAGTTATCGTCATGAAAACAAAAATTAATATTTTATAGCTGCCATATTGTTGTCTTTCGTTATAAAAATGCTGCAGGGAAATAAGTTGCATATTTTTTTTCGGTATCTTTTGACGTTTAATGACTTGCCATTTAAGTATCACTGCGGCTCGTACATTCGCTTATTTGTAGGATGTTGCTAGTGCCTGGGGGGGAACAAGGAACGGTGTAATTGGTGTATAGTCTGATGGCGTACATTTCGAACAAAATATGGCGTAATTCCGTGAGATGTTTCAAAAGCTGAAAGGGACATAACAACAGCTTGATGATACGAAGAACCTACTTTTATGAAGAAAGGAATGTAGGCTTAAACGCATTAGTTACGCCAAATGTCGCTAATAAAATTACAGGGTGATTAGAAGAGGATTGAACACTTTTAAAAATGTATTACCTAGTAGCTAAAGAGTGGTGCATACAGGAATTTGTTGGGGAGACCTGAGGGAAGACGACCACTTGGTAAACCGAGGCGTAAATGGCAGGATAATATTAAATTGATCTTCAAGACGTGAGATGGGGGTTATGGACTGGATTAAGGTGGCTGAGAATAGGGACAGTTGACGGGCTCTTGTGAACGCGGTAATGAACCTCCGGGTTCTATAAAATGCGGTGAATTTCTTGACTAGCTGGGAAACTGTTAGCTTCTCAAGAACGCCTCTGCTCCACAGAGTTAGTTATTATCTAGTAGCTATCATGTCAACATGCAGTCTAAACCAGTTTGTATAGGACTTTTTAACACCAACCAAATATGCACGCAAATTATCTCAAATTCACAATATATTTAAAAACACACTACACTCCTGCATGTTTCGGACCGTACTAGCCCATCATCAGGGAGTAAACCAGTAGTTGTATAAAATTACTTGATAATATTTCATCTAAATGTATATGCAGAAGAACTGCCGGTAATTTTCCATGTATTGATTTGAGCAGCGTGTGGGTGATTAGGGACGCTGACAGTACTGTGGCAGGGCGGTAGATGAAATCAGCAGCCTGGCGGGTTTCATTTTTCAGATTGAAAGGTCAGGAGTAGCATTTTCATATAGATAATCTAAAAGAGATACTGATATTTCTTGAATGTCAAGCTGTCGGTATTTACACATCAGATAGCCTGTATGAGGAAGGGTCGCACCCCTGTTGCTGCTTCCGCACGTGAGGCGGTGCTTTTTGCCACCTTACTGATAGAAGCTGCATAGATAATGTTGTATAGTAGATTAGAAACTCCCAAAAAACTCGTTACGTTTCATTTGAAAGTATCGGTTGGTTAATGACGTTTAGGAGTGGCCGTGCGGTGTAAGGCGTGGGCCTCCGACCGCTCGCTTGCTGGGATTGCGGGTTCGAATCCCGACGGTGGCATGAATTTCTGTCTTTTTTGAGTGTTGTCTGTTTTAAAAGTATAGGTATGTGTGTCAGGTTGATCACTCGTCCAGAGCAGTCCTACTGAGTGTGTCTGAGTGTGATCGTGAAGCCTCGATAATGAGGAGGTCCTGGCCCCACTGGGGGCTGTTGCGTCATGGAAAATGTGATTTTTAAGAAAAGCTGCTTTGGTAACTGAATGAAACACGTGACTATAATAAGCCGAACGAACGAAACGTCGTTTATTTAACTTTATAGCAAATGTTAAATCAGGCGTGCCCAAAGTTCTTCAGCCAAAGGGCCACAACGGTTATTTTGGGCGGGCCACACGTGTAAAAATGACAGTAACTGGTGTACGTAGCCTACTTAATTATTGTGGTATGTATGTAATGTACAAATGCAGCCGCGGGCTGCTTACGTAATGACAACGTCCGTAAGGAAAGAAGATTGTAGCAATTAGCACCAAGAAATTTTCACCGTTAGGACTGACAGGCACGCTTTGTCAAATATTCGCAGTCCTTCCCTCTTCTACCTGCTTGTTCACAGCAGGTGTTCAGGTTGTTTATTTTCACTTGATAACACTCAGACACACACCACAGTCGGTAGGACTCCTCTGGACGAGGGATCGGCCCGTCGCAGAGACCTCTACCTGACAACACAAACACTGTACAAGAAAAAGAAATCCATGCCCCCGGTAGGATTCGAACCCACGGTCCCAGCAAGCGCTCGGCCGCAGACCTACGCCTTAGACTGCGCGGCCACTGGGATCGGCCGAATAGGTATTTAAGAACAAAAAATACTTTAAAGCATATTTTATTTAAAATCGTTTTGTATTTTCCTGTCAGGCCTCTTCCTTATTGTAATTTAATCATGTGATAACGAACAGTTTATTGGTTGTGTCTTATTGCACACGTATAAAGTACAAAACGTCTTACGATGCGCCGGTTTTTTTTTCTTTCTGCAGAGCGCAGCACTTGTGATATTTACCATCCAAGTTTCTAATAGCTTTAGTCCAGGCCGTGCCATGCCCCAGGCTGTTAGTCTCCGGCTTCTCACCGCGGGGGCCCGGGTTCGATCCCGTGTCAGTCCATTTGGTATTTGTGGCGAACAAAGTGGCACTGGAATACGTTTTTCCCATAGTACTTCGGTTTCCCCTATCAATTTCATTCCATCTGCGCTCCATTACAGGGAAAAAGAGAAAAAACTAATCAGCTTCATCACAGGGTTACACAATAAGCCTCAAGGCTGCGGGGCGTCCGTAGCGTCTGCTGCGGGGCCCTTCACCACTAAACAGAAGCGTCAGTGTAGCTGTCATATGTAATAATATTTAAATTCTTGCCGTTCCAGTTTCCTGTCCTCTTCCTAATATCTTCGTATGAGACTCCTATTTCTATCTAACCTTATACAAATATTTGTCTACATTTCTTAATTCTGTGTTTCTGGTTTACACAACAATTTCCCTACTTGTGTCTGTTTATTTAAACTTCAACACCTCTTTTTATAAAACTCTTTCATCCCTTCCTATGTCTCTGTTTACAGTTTAATCAACGGAACTTTCCTCATCTCTATATAACGGACAGATTTCCCTGACCTCTTAAAGTGTAGCGGTAACTTTACGTACCACCAGGTTTAACATTAAAAAATTCTACGTGGTGTCCACATTGCGTTTATGTGTTTTGTACGGATCTCAGAACAAACAGCAACTTTTGCCTTATAAAACATTAAGAGATTGGTTTTTATAACCGAAGTGGAGAGTGTTTACAGCGCGGTACGCACTGGGTCCTTATATAAAACAGATACGCTTCGTCTTTAAAGGGGTTAAACCTACCCTTTAATCCTGTCACTTTCCAAATGCCTGTTCAAAAATTTCCCGATGTACAAAGGAAACAGAGTCTGAGTAAGAGATGGCTTCTGTAAAATTGTTAGCTGTTCTTTCATAATTAAATCGCATTTCGCTTACTGTGGACAGCATGTAATTAGCGGTTCTGTAACTGTACAGCCAATTAAGCGGCACGTCATTCGGCTTTTGTAAGTATTCCCTTTACGTCATTATACATGATCAAGCCACGTGGTGGTACAGACCACTGTCACGCGTGTCTCCCTGCTAGCAGCACGATGCGATGTCTAGCGAAGGCTTTGTCTGACAGGACAGGAGCCAGGTTTCTGTCTTTTTGGCATGTTTAAAACGAAAAGTGTCCGTTAACCTTTTAAAGCCTAGCGGTAACTTTACATACCACGAGGTTTAACATTAAAAAATTCTACGTGGTGCCCACATTGCGTTTATGTGTTCTGTACGGATCTCAGAACAAACAGCAACTTTTGCCTTATAAAACATTAAGAGATTGGTTTTTATAACCGAAGTGGAGAGTGTTTACAGCGCGGTACGCACTGAGTCCTTGTATAAAACAGATATGCTTCGTCTTTAAAGGGTTAAAAAATTCTACGTGGTGCCCACATTGCTTTTATGTGTTTTTTACGGATCTCAGAACAAACAGCAACTTTTGCCTTATAAAACATTAAGAGACTGGTTTTTATAACCGAAGTGGAGAGTGTTTACAGCGCCGTACGCACTGAGTCCTTATATAAAACAGATACTCTTCGTCTTTAAAGGGTTAAATTTGTCATATCTTACTGCCAGCATCTGGCAAACAGGGCCTGGCTGAACACATCGACATTACGTTCATACTGAGATTTGTACGTGGGTTGTGTTTATGCAAAAGCGAACAGTAATCACAGACAGTTTACAAGAAGACTTACGCCATTGTCTATGTGCAAGGCACATTCCATTGTTAATGGGACTGTGTACTTGTGTATAGTTTTCCGCTTCGATTTTTACATCTTTTTCAGACATTTCTGAAGCAGTTTGAAGGATCACCACTGCAGTACGTACCTGATAGTGAATTAAACTGAAAATAATATGTCGTAGGCTTTCAGTAATAAAATATTTGTCTGTTATGTAAAAATTCGGTTTATGCTTCACAGGGCACACAGTGCGTCTCCAGCTACGCAAGTCGGCCTGCCAGTGTTGTTATGGAAATAATCACTGTTTATTCTGAGAATCGAAACAAACACATCGCGATAAAAAAATGCAAATTTTTTAGTTTTGTGAAATTTAACACTCTTATTTATATGTTTTGACACGCGGTGGCGCAGTTGTTTGGGGCACGGCGGGCAAACCGGCTCGTCGCGGGTTCGATTCCTGATTGTGTCATTGGAATTTTTCATTGACATAATCCTTCCGGCCGCACTATGGCCCTGGGGTCGACTCAGCCTCTGACAGAAATTAATACCAGGGATATTCCTGGTGGGTAAAGGCGGCCGGTGCGTGGGGCTGACAACCTTACCACCTTCATGTGCCGATTGTCTAGAAATCTGGGAGCCTCGACCTCCTGGAAACCCTCAGGGCCTGTCCAGGCCTGTAATGGGATTGTTTTACCTTTTATGTGGCTGCTGACTAATGTGTTAAGAAATGCAACACGATATGTCTTCGGGCTTTGACGGCGACAAAATTGTATGAACTCTTATCGGGCTGTTAGCCGTGTCAATTGTTTAAAAACCTCCGACGTTTCAGAGCCACACTCCGTCTCCATCCTCAGGGAAAGATCACTTTAGGGACACACTCCGTCTCCATCCTCAGGGAAAGTGGTCTGATCACTTTCCATGAGGATGGAGACTAAGTGTGTTTCCGAAACGTTGGAGGTTTTTAAACAATTTACTCGTCTATCAGCCCGAGAAGAGTTCATACAATGCGACACTGTATGCTTCTTTCAAAACTTAGTACATAGAACTTGTCAGATTCAACTCTATCTCTAGCCATTAGAAGGGCTTTTTCTTGCTGTCGTATTGCGGCCAGTCCGGGAACTTACTGGTCACGTATCATATACAAATAATTGTAAAACTAGATGATACCTGTGACTGGTCAAATATTTACTGGGTGCAGAGATTGCGAAAGCAAAACAACTGTACGGTAATGAACACCAAAAGAAAAGCCCCCTGAAAGCAGATAGACTGGAGTGTATTTCGGCTGGAAACTCCTGTTATTATCTTTGGCTCCATAATGCCGAAAATCAGGATACGTGAAACAGTACGTTTGTCGTCTGTTTTATATGGATACAAAATGTGGTGCAGTTGAACGTGGTTATAACATTATAAAAGGGACTGAATATTTTGTGTCGTTATAACCGAGTAGTGTAATGTTATGGTTAACAGTGACGAATTAATTGGTACCACAGAATATCTGACTGTGTAAGCGAGGTGTCGTATAAACCGATGTCGTTATAAGCGGGTTCTACTGTATTTTATTTTCAAAAAAGAAGATAGATTGGGAGTATGTGAAAGCAAAGTACTCTGGGAAGTATTTGACCCAAGAAGGAGGAAGC
This sequence comes from Coptotermes formosanus, assembly GCA_013340265.1. Lineage (NCBI taxonomy): Eukaryota > Metazoa > Arthropoda > Insecta > Blattodea > Rhinotermitidae > Coptotermes > Coptotermes formosanus. Next base: position 143,608 of record BLKM01000792.1, on the reverse strand, counting down.
AATTGAGAAATTCAGGGTATTAAATAACGGAAAATTTCGTGATTTGAAAAAGTCACGCGGTATTAAAATTTTACCTTTGGTTTCATATGGGCATGAAAATTGGTTTCTTATAATTAAGCGAATTTAGGGTGTTATAACCGGACACAGATTTAAAGGGAATCCTGAAGTTACTTGAATAGATTTAACACTTGGTCATGTTTTGGTAACAGGTGCGTAGGAAGGCCACGCTAGACGGAATACCGTAAAGTACGGAGAGGTGTGGGGGGATGTTTGGCATCGACCGCCATAAAACACCTGCATGTTTAGGAAGGATTTTAGTTAGAAAAGTTTTCGGCAATGTGTATGTGTTGTCGGGTAGAAGTTTTGTTAGGAGGCTAGGGGGAGCCAGTTGAAATAAAGGTTTTGAAATTTTAGTTTTGGCATATTGGGATAAAAGAAGTTCCCGTGTATTAGCACATAGAAATTGGTTAGCGGGGGAGTGAATGGGGGCAGAGCGGTGAAAGAAACTGAAGGAGGAAGGCGGAAGGGACAGACTCGGAAGAATCCCGGCGAAGTTAACGCGTTTTCTTACATATGATTTTGGTCTGTGAACCTATAAATTACTACTCAGAACTTTAAGTTCCGACAGTGAATTCTGTATTGATTGTAGCACAGTGCTAATGAACTCGTTACGTTGACGCCGGCGAAACAACAGTGTATCGCTTGACGCTGTGTTGATTAACCTTTTAAAGCCTAGCGGTAACTTTACGTACCACCAGGTTTAACATTAAAAAATTCTACGTGGTGCCCACATTGCGTTTATGTGTTTTGTACGGATCTCAGAACACACAGCAACTTTTGCCTTATAAAATATTAAGAGACCGGTTTTTATAACCGAAGTGGAGAGTGTTTACAGCGCGGTACGCACTGAGTCCTTATATAAAACGGATACGCTTCGTCTTTAAACGGTTAATAATAATGATTAATAATAATAATTTGTGAAACTTGATTGAAAGTCTTGCTGTTCGGGCGTGCACTCTTTCTTAACCTGGTATCCTGCAGAACCCCTTGGACGCACCACACGACACATTCCCTGAGAAATATCTCATACTCTACCGCGAAATTCACCTAGCCATCGTACCGAACGTGCGCGATCCATACATCCAAACATGCTGGCGCCCAACCAGTAGCGACGAATTGCTAGCCAAGACCATCCGGCCACGCATTGTGGTGCGTTAAGGGCTGAAGCGAGTGGAGCTCGTCCGAGTTCTGTTGCAGTGTTCCAAGAGCCGTGTAGTGCAGATCATATTTGGGTTTAAGAGGGAGGAAAGGCCGTGCCGTGGATCAGGCGGTTAGTCGCCGGCCTCCCACCGCGGAGGCCCGGTTTCGATCCCGGGCCAGTCCATGCGGGATTTATGGTGGACAAAGTGGCACTGGGACAGGTTTTGCCCCGAGTACTTCGGTTTTCCCCTGTCAGTTTCATTCCACCGGTGCTCCATTACGTGGAAAAATGAAAAAAAAAACTAATCGTCTTCATCACAGGGTTGCACAAGAAGCCTCAAGGCTGCGGTGCGTCCGTAGCGTCTGCTGCGGGGCCCTTCGCCACACAAAAAAAGTGGGAAGCGACAGAGGTATGAGAAAAGTGCATACTTAGGGGCTTCGCGAAATATTGTTAGAGCCATCAAATCAAGGACGAAGAAACGGGTGACACGTTTTGAGTCAGGGGTATACATACATTATTCTCTATAGAGAAATGTTACACTGATTTCTGAAAGCATCTTTAATTTAGAGCGTTCCACCACGGAATGTGACAAGTTTACTGCATACTGAATGCAATTTAATTGGCAATCCCAGGGGGTCACATCCCGCGGGATGTGTCCCTTTACTGAAATATTTTCTGACTCTGAATTATATGAGAAGCAGTTACGAAGTGAGTGTTTGCAATTATACATTTTCTCGCATTCTGTCGTGTGTACAAACCCGTCCGTCAGTGGAATGTGTGTGGTCACTGTTAACAGACGTACTAATGTCAGCAGCTCCTGGACAATGCCCAAAAAGCAATTTGGTTCGCCAGCCGATGAATGGCTGCGGGTGATTCTGTGTTGTCAGTTGTGCGACACACCGAGTACAAAAAGCAGGGTCCGAAAATGTGCATTCAGTTCTCATGCCTGATGTCAGGCTTCTGTGCACAGGCCAACTGCCCCGCCCAGCACGTAGAGTGTCCGCTCAGTCGATGTATTTTATGTATCTTTGCACCCGATAAACATTATCAACACTAGAGAAGCGCGAACCTAACCGGTGTTGTTCATATGTCCAATAATAATAATAATTATTATTATTATTATTATAAGGGCTAAAATTAGACAGTGAACTCTGGTATGAGCAGTACCGAAGTCAGTAGAAACAGGTCAAGTGGGCAAGGTAACCGTATTGTGGAATCAACAGGTGCAAACCGACAGAACCGTCCCCAACAGTAAACCGGACATCATAATCCGGGATAATGAAAAAGGAACGTGTATGCTGACTGACGTACCAATCCCGGGAGACAAATGTGATAAAGAAAGAAGCCGAGAAGAGTCTAAAATATAAAGACCTTATAACAGAAATACAGCGCATGTGGAATGTAAAAACACAGGTGGCGCCAGTTATAATAGGGGCAACTGGAACCATTTCAATATCCTTCAGAAAATACTTGAGCAGCGTACCGGGACAGCACGATATCAAGGAACTGCAGAAAACAGCTATATATAATGTTGCAGCTACTCCGTATTTACAATTTATGCTACATGTAATGTTATTTCCCATGTTGAATGTTCTGTGCTTCTACATCAGCACTTCCCGCAGTGTGTGTGCTGTGCCCAATACAGCTGTTTTCTGCAGTTCCTTGATACCGTGCTGTCCCGGTACGCTGCTCAAGTATTTTCTGAAGGATTTTGAAATGGTTCCAGTTGCTCCTATTGTTACTGGCGTCACCCGTGTTTTTACATTCCACATGCGCTGTATTTCTGTTATAAGGTCTTTATATTTTAGAATCTTCTCGGCTTCTTTCTTTATCACATTTCTGTCTCCCGGGATTGGTACGTCAGTTAGCATACATGTTCCTTTTTCATTATCCCGGATTATGATGTCCGGTTTACTGTTGGGGACGGTTCTGTCGGTTTGCACCTGTTGATTCCACAATACGGTTACCTTGCCCACTTGACCTGTTTCTACTGATTTTGGTACCTGCTTATGCCACTGTCCCTTGATTTTTCCCCGTGTCCTTGCATGTGATAAAATGTAGTTGAGCAAACACTTTACCATGTCTTTTTTGTGTATTTGTTCTTTTGCCAATATGGGGCACGCTGATGTTTCTTTTTCGTAGTCCTTCCCCCTTCTGCCTACCTGTTCACAGCAGGTGTCAAGGTTGTTCATTTTCACCTGAACACACTCAGACACACACCACAGTCGGTAGGACTCCTCTGGATGAGGGACAACACAAACACTGTACAAGAGAAAAAAAAATCCATGCCCCCGGTGGGATTCGAACCCACGATCCCAGCAAGCACTCGGCCGCAGACCTACGCCTTAGACCGCGCGGCCTCTGGGATCGGCTCTGCAAGCTGATATAGTGAGGTCTATTGTGTCGTCAGATTGTTGACAGTCTGCATTTGCTGTTTATATTTGTAATACTTTGTTGCATACTACTACTACTACTACTACTACTACTACTACTACTACTACTACTACTACTACTACTACTATCACCACCACCACCCGCTGGTTCGATTCCCGATGGTGCCATTGGATTTTTTCTTTGGCATAATCCTGTCGGTTGCACTATGACCCTGGGGTCGACTCAGCCTCTAACAGAAATGAGTACCAGGAATATTTCCTGGGGGGTAAAAGCGGCCGGTGCTTAGGGCTGACAACCTTACCACCTTCAAGTGCCGATTGTCTAGAAATCTGGGAGCCTCAACCTCCTGGAACCCTCTGGGCCTGTCCAGGCCTGTAGTGGGGTTGCTTTATCTTTTTTACTACCACCACCACTACCACCATTATACTACCACTACTGCTACTACTACTACCACCACTACTATTACTACTACAACTACTACGATTACTACCATAACTACCACTATCAGTACTACTACTACTCCTGCTACTACTACTGGTGCTGCTACTACTGCTACTACTACTGTTGCTACTGCTACTGCTACTACAGAATTGCAAACCTCACGCAATGTTGTTCCTAATTTGAACAATAAAATGCAGACCAGTGTTTCCTCTTGTTCCGCACAGTGCTGGCCTAGCACAGTGTTTCCCTCTGTGACGCGCAGACTGTAACGCTGTTGTTCTGTATTTACCATAGAATCGTTCCGATCTCGGCAAAAGCAAGACGCCTTCCTCTTTTGCAAACTGTGGATGCTGACTGCACTGACCTTCCAGCCCCTTATTCAGTGCCCACCGGGAATCTATTCCCCGTTTCTAAAAGCGACCGAGGGGTGAAGTTGACCACACACCACCATTTAATGAAGTTAATAACTAGTGGAGCTGCTCCTCCAGTCCTCCATACGCCTTCATTGCGTGCACAAAGATAATTTTTACTGTGCGTTTCTGTATGTGCTAATGATTTTATGGCGTTCAATACCGTCTCCAGCCACGGCTGCAGCGTCCGGCACCTTCTATCGATCTGTCGGCTGTAATCATCATTGCGTGCGCTGTGAAACAGACTAAACCCTCGGACTTTGCGTATGGTCTTCGCATTTGCACCTCGCAGTACACTGTGTCACAGCTTTAACGCTTTGTGTGTTTCGCACATGGCGCCTGGGTAGCTCAGTATGTGTAGTGAGCATTCGGTGGCCAGCAGGGCCGAAAAATTGTGGTTTTATTCCCGGCGTGGGCAACAAGTATTTTTCTTCTTTGAAGTCTCCAGACCAGCTGTGGGGCGACCGGTGCCTTTTTTCCGGGACGTCCAGCGGCGGGAGTATGAAACTGACAGATTACCCCCATTTAATCTCAAAATTCAAAAAACAAACAAACAAACAAACAAACAAACAAACAAACAAACTAACTAACTAACTAACTCCATGGAGCAGAGGCCTTCTTGAGAAGCTAACAGTTTCTCAGCTAGTCAAGAAATTCCCCGCATTTTATGGAACCCGGAGGATCATTACCGCATTCACAAGAGCCCGCCACCTGTCCGTATCCTGAGCCAGTTCAATCCAGTCCATGCCCCCATCCCACTTGTTGAAGATCCATTTTAACATTATCCTCCCATCTACACCTGGGTCTCCAAAGTGGTCGCCTTCCCTCAGGTCTCCCCACCAAAATCCTGTATGCATCTATCTTTTCCCCGATACATGCTACATGCCCCACCCATCTCATTCTCGATTTGATTACCCGAATAATATTTGGTGATGAGTACAGGTCATTAAGTTCCTCGTTATATAGTCTTCTCTATTCCCCTGTCGCCTCGTCCCTTTAGGCCCAATGGACATACCGAAATTTAAGCTTTGTAGATTTCCACTTTTCTGTCATCCATAAAAACAAGGTTTCAAAGATGTCTTCTGGGATGTGTTGTTGTCTAGACTGATAGAAGTGTACCGACGTTGTCCGGGTACACTGAAATCTGCAGCACTGTGCTACAAGCCGGATGGTCGCGGGTTCGATTCCCGATGGTGTAATTGGAATTTTTCATTGACATATTCCTTCCGGCCGCACTGTGGCCCTGGGGTCGACTCAGCCTCTACCAGAAATGAGTACCAGAAATATTTCCTGTGGGGTAAATCTACCCGTGCGTAGGGATGACAACTGTATCACATTCTTATGCCGATTGTCTTGAAATTTGGGAGCCTCAACTTCTTGCAACCCTCAGGGCCTGTCCAGGCCTGTAATGGGACTGCTTTTCTTTTTTCGCTGGAAGTCTGCAGTCAGTATACTGTACCGCAATACACGGGTTCATATTTCAACAGGCGGGCTTCAGAACTCCAGACCTTGCGATTGTAGTTTTCTTGTTTATCGCTGACGAAATGCTCAAACTTTGTAAAGTGACGTTATAGACCGCAGTGGGTAACAATAAAGGTTTTCTCTTAACTACAGAGTTTTCTTTGTACTTAAATCGACTCCGTATAGCACAGTCAATACTGAGAGACTCACGGTCGCCATGTTAACCTTTTAAAGCCTAGCGGTAACTTTACATATCACCAGGTTTAACATTAAAAAATTCTACGTGGTGTCCACATTGCGTTTATGTGTTTTGTACGGATCTCAGAACAAACAGCAACTTTTGCCTTATAAAACATTAAGAGATTGGTTTTTATAACCGAAGTGGAGAGTGTCTACAGCGCGGTACGCACTGAGTCCTTATATGAAACAGATACGCTTCGTCTTTAACCTTTTAAAGCCTAGCGGTAACTTTACTACGTACCAGCAGGTTTAACATTAAAAAATTCTACGTGGTGCCCACATTGCGTTTATGTGTTTTGTACGGATCTCAGAAGAAAGAGCAACTTTTGCCTTATAAAACATTAAGAGACTGGTTTTATAACCGAAGTGGAGAGTGTTTACAGCGCGGTACGCACTGAGTCCTTATATAAAACAGATACGCTTCGTCTGTAAAGGGTTAATATCCAGTTGTTAGGCGCGTTTACAAAATTGCGAAAAGCAACTATTAACTTCACCATGTCTGTCCATCCGCACGGAACAGCTCAGCTCACAATGGACGGATTTTTATGAAATTTGATATTTGAGTATTTTTTCGATTATCTGTCGAGAAAATTCAGGTTCATTAAAATATGGCACGAATACGCTTTACGTGAAGACGTTTCAGACAAAAGTTGTAGAGAGAATCAAAACACACATTTTATGTTCAATAACTTTTTTCCGAAAATCGTGCCGTTTATGAGATAATGTGGAAAAATATGGTACAATCAGACATGCCAGAGATGACAATATAATACGGCGCATGCGCTTTGCATGCCGGATAACTAAGGCTACGGACACACACTCAGAATATGTAATACTTATTACTTTTACACGGCAGCAGTGGTTACGCGAACGCGCCTCAACGTTACGTGTATACGTTCATTGCGTGTCATGTTACACGCAACCATTTCGCACAGATACCTCCGGGTGTGCCACAAATACAAAGACGCAAGGACGAGATCTGCAAAATATCTATGACCGTTGTATACAATGCCAGCCCAATGTCTGCACCCGACACACTTTAATGTAAACGTTTGATATTTTATCCATTTTACCGTACGTAAAAGTAGATTTGAGTGTCACGCCTGTTTAACTGTACTGTCCGAGTGGTAGTGAATTGCCATTGTTTAACTGTCATGATTTGGATGAATGTAAATTGTCGCAGACTGGGGGCACTGGACTGCTTCTTAATTGAAATATTGTATAACTTTAGATGCAGAACGGAGCCTGAGCTAATCCCAGTGGCCGCGTGGCCAAGCGCTTGCTGGGATCGTGGGTTCGAATCCCACCGGGGGCATGGAATTTGTCTCTTGTACAGTGTTTGTGTTGTCAGATAGAGGTCTCTGCGACGGGCCGATCCCTCGTCCAGAGGAGTCCTACCGAGTGTGGTGTGTGTGATCAAGCGAATTTAAAAACCCTCGACACCTGCTGTGAACAAGTAGGTAGAAGAGGGAAGGACTGCGAAACGAAACGAAACGGAGCCTTGTGACCTTTGGTGCCCCCTGATGATGGTGCCTTGACCACCGAAACATGTAGGGGTGACATTGATACAAATATGTAATTATACACAGTGTGCGTGTTCGTTGGTCAATCTTAACAACATATTTGACGTGTTTCCACAGTCCCTCCAGGCAGTTTTCTGCGTAGTGCCTCACATTAGCCACCAAGTGCTTTTTGCCAAATTTTTTTTTTCCAAATAGTTGTTAATTGACAACACTCGACCAACAAAATGCACTGTATTGTTCCCAGATGTTTTATATTACAATATCACACTGAACACTGCTACATGTTTCGATCCCCAAGGGATCGTCAGGGAACCAGACCAAAGTAACAGCGCATAAAACCAAATTAGCCACTTGTCTGCACCGTATAAGAGAGTCACATGGTTAAAATGTACATAATTGTATGCAGTATGGTTGTATGAATGTACTGGATCTTGGGATACTGGAAATTAGTTTTAAAAACAAAGTAATTAAAATATACACATGAATAAACATCTAAAATATATAAATGTACAAAATATACATGAAAACGTGAAAGGAAGAAAGATATTTGCGATAATCTATACAGTACATACTAGTATCTCGGACGCAGCAGCCTATGTAAAGAAATTTAACACAGTACTGAGATTCGGAAGATGCGGGCGAACTGTGCTAACTTTCATTAAGTACGTAAGCTGTCTGCGAGGTACTGGTACGTACTGTATGAGTTGTCGGAACTGTGATTCTGCTTTTAATGTTTTTATGCATGTTTTGTACATTTATATGTTTTAAATATTTATTTATGTTTACATGTTAATCATTGTAGTGTTTTTACATTAATTTCCAATATTCCAAAATCCACTACACGTATGCAACTGTTCGTCAAAGAATTGTCTACATTTTTAACTATTCGACTCTTTTAAACCATGACAAATGTAACAGTGGCTAATTTGGTTTTATGTAGTTCTGCTTTGGTTTGGTTCCCTACTGATGGTGTAGGAAAATTCAGTATGATAGGTGAAGGTAAAGCAATCTCATTACAGGCCTGGTTGAGGCTCCCAGGTTTTAAGACAATCGGCACATGAAGGTGATAAGGTCGTCAGCCCTAAACACCGGCCACCTTTACCCCCAGGAAATATTCTTGGTGCTCATTTCTGTTAGAGACTGAGTCGACCCCCAGGGCCATAGTGCGGCCGGAAGGATTAGGGCGATGAAATATTCCAGTGACACCATCGGGAATCGAACCCGCGACTTCACGGCTGGTGATGCAGTGCCTCAACCAACTGCGCCACCGCGTGCTTGCATATTCAGTGTGATATTACAATATAATATAAATACCTGTCTTGCGCATATTGTTGGTTGAGCGTTGTGAACTGTCACCGACGGTCCTTATTATTCGAAATTCGTATCGTGCGGTAACTACGGCGTCGTTGAAATAAACGATTCCTGGGATTGACACGAACAGATCCTGAACACAGATAAGGGTTTCTGTATCGACTGCCTTATTCGGCTTTTCGTCTGTTGACACTGAAGCAACAGGTATACTGTAGTTAGGATTAGATGACACATGCGCAGAAACCAGATTTCGTCTTTCGGCGAAACGGACGAGTCCACGTGACTCGGCGGGGCGGGGGCGACAGTTCAGTCGACTACTGGCAGCCGAGGTGTGCGGGTCAGCTGCTAGCGTTTGTACTGCGCTGGTAAGGCAATGTTCCACGGCCGTGCTAGGCTGCTGGATACCGACTCAATTCTCCTGTTGCCCCTTCAGTCCCCCACCCACGCATCGCTGTGTGCCATGTCATCTTAATCGTGCTGTAGATGTGAATACGGCGCACCAGTGGGAAGACCAAAGGCAATAGCGTTGCTCAACGGCAGTGACTTACGGCCTGCACTAGACGTTTGTTACAGGTCTTTATTTATGTATTTGTTTATTTTATATGGCTTGTTTATGGGTTGGAATAGTGCAGTCACTACACTGACTAGACTGCGAACTGGAAGATCCTGGCTTCGATTCCCGGCACGCGCAAGGCATTTCTCTCTCTTCCGGATCTGGGGCCCACCCTACAGCCTTCTCTTAAATGGTTACAACCGAGAGATTTTAAAACTTAATGTACACTGCACGTACGACTGTCGAGTGCATGCTGCGGCACTGAGAGAACGCCCTTTGCTGTGTCTCATGTGTTGACTTCTGGTTCTCCAACCGTTCCGTTTATATGAATGTTAGTATCGTTCGATAGCTGTAGTCGCCTTTTAGACTGTATTGGCTGACACCGGCGACGTGGGTGGCTGCAGTTTATTCCACTAACAACATTAATAACATCGTGTATATTAACCTTTTAAAGCCTAGCAGTAATTTTACATACGACCATGTTTAACATTAAAAAATTCTACGTGGTGCCCACATTGGGTTTATGTGTTTTGTACGGATCTCAGAACAAACAGCAACTTTTGCCTTATAAAAACATTAACAGATTGGTTTTTATAACCGAAATGGAGAGTGTTTACAGCGCGGTACGCACTGAGTCCGTATGTAAAACAGATACGCTTCGTCTTTAAAGGGTTAATTAACCTTTTAAAGCCTAGCGGTAACTTTACGTACCACCAGTGTTTAACATTAAAAAATTCTACGTGGTGCCAACATTGCGTTTATGTGTTTTGTACGGATCTGAGAACAAACAGCAACTTTTGCCTTATAAAAACATTAACAGATTGGTTTTTATAACCGAAGTGGAGAGTGTTTACAGCGCGGTACGCACTGAGTCCTTATATAAAACAGATACGCTTCGTCTTTAAAGGGTTAATTAACCTTTTAAAGCCTAGCGGTAACTTTACGTACCACCCGTGTTTAACATTAAAAAATTCTACGTGGTGCCCACATTGCGTTTATGTGTTTTGTACGGATCTCAGAACAAACAGCAACTTTTGCCTTATAAAACATTAAGAGACTGGTTTTTATAACCGAAGTGGAGAGTGTTTACAGCGCGGTATGCACTGAGTCCTTATATAAAACAGATACGCTTCGTCTTTGAAGGGTTAATACATGTACGGACGAATAGAAAAAGTGTGACAGCAGTGAACTGTGCATGCTGTGACTACCCGATAAATGTACAGCGTACAAAAATGCGACTGTAGACGTACTTCAACATTACTTAGAATGTCGATATTTATTTTTTTACTGAACAAGTAGCCAAGAAGTGAGAAGTTTCGAATGTTGTTATTACCAGCGTTCCGTTTAATTTTTTGTACAGCTGCGCGGACCTGCTACTGCTTTGAGCAGAAAATTTTAACGCGACCTGACGACTGCGCGCCAATTTAAAAGTTTTTTTTCTTTTTGTAATCTGCATAATAGGAAAATTTACGATGAAAACTGAAGAATTCCAGCCGCGCGGGAACATTTAAGTTACTGCGCGGCCGCGCACCCGCGCAGCAAAGAGGGAACATTGTTTATCACCTCCACCCGTGGAGTTATTTTCATAGCCAGAACGTGGTAAAATCTTGCTCACTTTTTTCACCAGACCGGTGTTGGTCACAGATGAACCCCCCCGAATTAACTACCGAGAATGTGGTAAGGCACTGCATGATCAGAACTTCCGTACGGTGTCCGATCAGGGTGAAACGATGTCGGAATGCTAACTGGCAGGGGAGAGATGTGCTGGTGTCACTGCACCCAACACGAATCCTACATCAACTTACCTGGCACTGAACCCGATTCTCCGACGTTGGAATCCGGAGTCTCAGTGTGAGAGGCGTATGGCCTGGACTGAAGTCTAGTAGACGCAGTCCAATTATTACGCCAACCAAATGCACTCAGTATTCACATATTCACATGTAGTGCGACAACACTGCAAGTTGCCATCACCAGAAATATAATTGTAGTCTGTTAAAAAGCGTATTTACCTTGTATAGGGTATTTTAATCCTGTTTTAACTGCGTGTATTTTAAAATAAGAGGATGTACCCTTTAATCGAGAAGAATGAGATGGGCGGGGCATGTAGCACGTATGGGCTGAAGAGGGATGCATACAGGATTTTGGTGGGGAAACTTGAGGGAAGGCGGCCACTTGGGAGACCCAGGCATAGATGGGATAATATTAAAATGGATCTTCAAGAAGTGGGATGGGGCAGGAACTGGATTGAGCTGGCTCAGGATAGGGACAGGTGGCGGGCTGTTGTAAATGCGGTAATGAACCTCCGGGTTCCATAAAATGCGGGGAATTTCTTGACTAGCTGAGAAACTGTTAGCTTCTCAAGAAGGCCTCTGCTCCATGGAGTTAGTTAGTTAGTTAGTTAGTTAGTTAGGATGTACCTTTCATAGGATGGAGATATGAAGAACGTAGCGTACAGCACACGGTGGAACCATACATGTAGTGGCCTGTCAATGACGGTTGGTTTTCGATTTGGCAACCTGAGGATGGTGCACTGGCACCGAAGCGTGTCGCAGCTGTAAGTGTAACACTTACATATGAATATGAACCCTTTAAAGACGAAGCGTATCTGTTTTATATAAGAACTCAGTGTGTACCGCGCGGTAAACACTCTCGACTTCGGTTATAAAAACCAATCTCTTAATGTTTTATAAGGCAAAAGTTGCTGTTTGCTATGAGATCCGTACAAAACACATAAACGCAATGTGGGCTCCACGTAGAATTTTTTAATGTTAAACCTGGTCGTATGTAAAGTTACAGCTAGGCTTTAAAAGGTTAAAGTGCGTCTGATTGCGGTAGTAAATTAACGACGTTGATCAAGACAGTGCACGGAGTGAACAAATTTAAAGTCTAGTAAATAGTTTTGTTAAACTGTATCAGTGTCTTAAAGCATGTTAACTAAGTAAGTTGTATGCAATTATGTCGCTGATTAACAGATCTGTGTGACGGTGTAATTGGCAATAAAAATTCCCCACTTTTCTGTTTTACCTGGTACTCGCATGCGGAAGGGTTCGGTGTTAGGTTAATGGCTTTGGGACGTGCAGTCAGTTTGTGTTGTCAACACACACATAACGAAGTTTTCTGTCTGACATTTTGCAGTCATAATTGGCTTAGATTCGTGTCACGATTTTCGCTGTACTTAGCATTACAGTTAATCCGTTAAAATGTAGATGCATTTTGTTTGTATCAACCCATTGCTGTGATTACATTACTCTCGAATAGTACCGTAACTAACTAACTAACTAACTAACTAGCTAGCTAACGAACTCCGGTGATCATAGTGATTTGACAGCTTTGAACTTCATTATGGAGTAACGAGTTTATAATTACATGATTTTTGATTTTGCGGTTGGGGGGGGGGGAATTGATCTTATCGTGTGTTGAAGTTCTGCTAACGTTTAGGCGCTTGTTGCATTCAACTTTGCCGGTTGAATGAAGCAAGAGGAGGGTGCTGCCCGAGATGTAGGTTTCACGGTGGTAGGTAGGGCTCGTGGCATGCAACGTGCCGCTAACGCCTATGATAGTCTCCCTGAACAAGCAAAATTAACCTTTTAAAGCCTAGCGGTAACTTTACGTACCACCAGGTTTAACATTAAAAAATTCTACGTGATGCCCACATTGCGTTTATGTGTTTTGTACGGATCTCAGAACAAACAGCAACTTTTGCCTTATAAAACATTAAGAGATCGGTATTTATAACCGAAGTGGAGAGTGTTTACAACGCGGTACGCACTGAGTCCTTATATAAAACAGATACGCTTCGTCCTTAAAGGGTTAACGTTTTAAAGCCTAGCGGTAACTTTACATACCACCAGGTTTAACATTAAAAAATTCTACGTGGTACCCACATTGCGTTTATGTGTTTTGTACGGGTCTCAGAACAAACAGCAACTTTTGCCTTATAAAACATTAAGAGACTGGTTTTTATAACCGAAGTGGAGAGTGTCTACTGCGCGGTACGCACTGAGTCCTTATATAAAACAGATACGCTTCGTCTTTAAAGGGTTAATTACAGTCGAACCCGGTTATAACGACATCGGTTTATACGACAGCTCGTCTATAGCGTCAGATATTCTGTGGTACCAATTAATTCCTCACTGTTAATCATAACGTTACACTACTCGGTTATAACGACACTCGTATATAATGACAAAATATGTAACCCCTCCAATGATGTTATGGCCGAATTCGATTCTGTGTCGATGCAGTTTATTGCAAGTTTTAGAACAGTACAGGCTTAGCAGTGTTTAAGCATGTGTGGACTGGCGGTGCTTGTCAGATTTGATTGCTGTGTTAGATTTATAATTCTGCGCCGTTTCTGCTTTTAGATCGATGGGAAGCTAAAACAAATACTTCTTTGACCCAGTCATAAATGTTTCACCGACGGGCATTTTTTTAGTTTTTAGAATATAAATAGCTTAAAGCACACGCATTTGTTTCATTATTTCATGCACTTAAAATATTGACGCATTCCCATCTGATGTTACATTGAGACATACGAGAAGAAGTGAAAAGGGGCTGCAGTCTGTGTAGCCGTACTGTACTCACAATGCAGTCTGTGTAGCTGTACTATACTTACACTGCAGTCTGTGTAGCTGTACTCTACTCATACTGCAGTCTGTGTAGCTGTACTATACTTACACTGCAGTCTGTGTAGCTGTACTGTACTTACACTGCAGTCTGTGTAGTCGTACTGTACTTACACTGCAGTCTGTGTAGCCGCACTGTACTTACACTGCAGTCTGTGTAGCTGTACTATACTTACACTGCAGTCTGTGTAGCTGTACTATACTTACACTACAGTCTGTGTAGCTGTACTGTACTTACACTGCAGTCTGTGTAGCTGTACTGTACTTACACTGCAGTCTGTGTAGCTGTACTGTACTTACACTGCAGTCTGTGTAGCCGTACTGTACTTACACTGCAGTCTGTGTAGCTGTACTGTACTTACTGCAGTCTGTGTAGCTGTACTGTACTTACACTGCACTCTGTGTAGCTGTACTATACTTACACTGCAGTCTGTGTAGCTGTACTGTACTTACACTGCAGTCTGTGTAGCTGTACTATACTTACACTGCAGTCTGTGTAGCCGCACTGTACTTACACTGCAGTCTGTGTAGCCGCACTGTACTTACACTGCAGTCTGTGTAGCCGTACTGTACTTACACTGCAGTCTGTGTAGCCGCATTGTACTTACACTGCAGTCTGTGTAGCCGCACTGTACTTACACTGCAGTCTGTGTAGCCGTACTGTACTCACACTGCACTAGTCCGCCGCAGTGCTGTCTGCAACCCGTCTGTGTGTGTGTGCGTGTGTACATACGTGTGTGTATGTATGTAGTACGTATGTATGATATGTATGTATGCATGTATGTAATTACTTTATGTATATACGTTTGTATGTACATATGTATGTGTATGTTACTGTATAGGCCTACGTTTGTATTTGCGTATGAACGTATGTATGTATGTATGTATGTATGTACGTACGTACGTATGTGTGTATGTATGTATGAATATGTGTGTGTCTGTATATATGTATGTATGTATGTATGTATGTATGTATGTTTGTATGTATGTATGTATGTATGTATGTACGTACTTACGTACGTACGTGTGTATGTATATGTGTGTATGTGTGTGTGTATGTATGTATGTATGTATGTATGTATGTATACGTGTGTGTGTGTATGTATGTATGTATGCATGTATGCATGTATGTATGTATGTACATATGCGTGTTTATATGTATGTATGTATGTATGTATGTATGAATGTATGTGTCTGTGTGTGTGTATGTCAGTATGTACGTGCGTGTATGTGCTGTATACACGATACGCACCAAACACACACACCTAGCCAGCTGTTACTTAATGCAGTCCGTTCTCTATTTATGGAGCGGTTTCATCTGTGCAGTTCATTACCGAAGCTGTCCATTTAAACTTCCTGTGTTTGACGCTGCCCCAATCCATGTTACGGCTGTATTAGCGTCACTAATAGTCTTGATTCGTGTGCTCTTCACACTGCGATGTTGCGCGCCCGTAATCAGCAGGTCTGAGCTCAAACCTCGGCCCGCTTACCGACTGGCTGTCGCCATTGGGGTGTGTCTGTGTAGCTCCTTCCGGTCGTTTCAAACAAATGCGAGCCAATTTATGCACAATGTGATTGTTTGTTTATTTAACCCTTATCTTGTAAATAAATAAACAATAATATTGTGCATAAGGTCGCTCTGTTTTGCTGTATTGATCATACGCACGGAAATGAATAACATGAAAAAAATGGGGTATTGTCTAAATTGACAGTGCGACTGCGTCCTTACTCATCGTATCGCGTTTATGGCTGTCTGATCACGTATTGTGTTGTGTGAAATACTGAGCACTTTACATAACATTGGAACAAATAAATAACATCCAAATCATAGAAACAGCGTTTAGCTTATAATAAAAATTTATTAGAAAGTTATACGTGACGTTGTGTAGTATTGCAAGGTTTATGTCGGCCTGCGGAAGACATTTTCTTGGTACGGTAATGAACTGTAGACTTTATTAGATGCAGCGGATGTATCTAGTAAGTATTAATATCACAACAATACTGGTAACCTGCAGTAACCACTTCGTTTCTTGTAACTTGAGAAAACGAAGACACACTGTAATCACAGTTCTGTGATGTGACGTCGGTTAGGTTGGTAGACCAGTGTTTCTGAGAAACTTGCTGCTCAGGTTGGTAGACATGTCGCAATGTTTCTGAGGAGGACCTTGCTTTTTTGGTTGGTAGACATGTGGCAGTGTTTCGGAGAAACTTGCTGTTCAGGTTGGTAGACATGTCGCAATATTTCAGAGGAAGACCTTGCTGTTTAAGTTGGTAGACATGTGGCAGTGTTTCGGAGAAACTTGCTGTTCAGGTTGGTAGACATGTCGCAATATTTCTGAGGAAGACCTTGCTGGTTAGGTTGGTAGACATGTGGCAGTGTTTCAGAGAAACTTGCTGTTCAGGTTGGTAGACATGTCGTAGTGTTTCTGAGGAGGACCTTGCTGGTTAGGTTGGTAGACATGTGGCAGTGTTTCTGAGAAACTCTCTCTGTACATCTTCAGGTTAGAGGAGTTCCTCCACCTCCTCTTAATAAGAAAATATTGTGCATTAAACAGTGTAGAATTAGAATTGATTAGAACCGAATTGAATTAAAGCAGATCAGGATGACTGCACGTGATACTAGCTTGTGTATACTGACTTTAACATTGAGGGAAAGCAGAGTGTATACGGAGCAAGCATTTGGATTGTTAGTCACATTATTACAGGCGACGCGTCGTTTCGTAAAGCGGAAGACCACACCACGGTTATTCACCGTTGTGAAATCCTCTGATCTCGCAAACACAGGCTTTGTCTCAGCAGGCAGAAAATTAATTACACTAGAACAAAATTGCAAACTTCCTGGTGTGCTTGATGTTATTAATTTCGGAATGGTCTCTACGCTTGAAAAGAAAAATGTACCTTATTATTCAGATTTATAAAATATGGATATTAAAATTGTCTCTTACACGAAGTAAAAACCAGAGACTGAGGTTATATCAGACTAGGAGATAAGAAAAATATTTGGGCGTAGGAGGAGGTAACAAGGGAGTGGAGAAAATTATGCTGTATAATGGATTTCCTCATTTGAAATGTCATATTTGTGTGCTTCAAGGTCAAGGGGGCGACTGAAAGGGCAGGCATCCATTCAGCACTTAAAAATAGGTCTAAATGTTTGTGACGATGTGGTTGGGAAGGCACAGTGTTTCGGAAGCCAACTTTCCTTCCTTCTCAGGGAAAATAAAAAAATTATGAATCCTACTGTGTTGCGTCTGTTGGATGCTGTTAATCTCTACCCCGTGGACCAAACAGGTGAAATACATAAATCGTCTCAAGATAAAGTTTTATATTATAAACCCATAAGCGTGCGTATGGGGATGTTTCGGGTGTGCCAAGGCACACCCGGATATCAGTACACCTCAGATTATCTATACAGAATCCTTCTTGAGAAGCTAACAGTTCCTCAGCTAGTCAAGAAATTCTCCGCATTTTATGGAACCCGAAGGTTCATTACCGCATTCACAACAGTTCGCCACCTGTCACTATCCTGAGCCAGATCAGTCCAGTCAATGCCCCCATTACCACTTCTTGAAGATCCGTTCCAATATTATCGTACCTTCAACGCCTAGGTCTTACGAATGGTCTGTTTCCCTCAGGTCTCCCCACCAAAACCCTGTATGCAACTCTCCTGTCTCCCATACGTGCTACATACCCTCCTGAACCTCATTCCTCATTATCTTATCACCCGAATAGTAGTATTTGGCGATGAGTACAGCTCATGAAGTTCCTCGTTATGTAGTCTTCTCCACTCCCATGTTACCTCGTGTTTCTCAGGCTAAAATATCTTTATCAGCATCCTGTTCTCGAACACCCTCAGGCTGTGTTCCTCCGACAATGTGAGAGACCATGTTTCACACCCATACAAAACCAGGCTCTATATAAAAAGACAATAAATACACATGCTCCGGCCGGAGTCAAGTGTAACGAAAATTCCCCCACATTCATGTGGCGACCAAAATATTTGACTTCCACATTTCGAAAAACTTTTGACCTTTAGTATGATCGTTATAATAAATATAGTGGGGGGGGGGGCGGGTGTAACCTTTCCTGCCACCAGATGGATCTCATTAACACCATTCTATGTTCGATATCTCATTAAAAGTTTCAGATCATATTAAGCAAAGAAAAAACACAACTTTCCAGACATTTTCGAGTGGTTGTTATTATTTGATATGAAATGACAGTCGAGACGGTTAATAAAGGGCCTTTGTGGTGGGAGAAAACAAGCACTGGCGAAAACCAAAGTCGCTCAGACGCGGCAGAGAAATCACAATGGAATTCCGCGAACACAAATACCGACAATCCGGAAGGACAAAGACGGTGCTTTTGTTGAATTCGTCGTCCGCATATCCAAGTCTGAGCCCCGCCTGTGGACATGCAACCCCCAACACTGTACAGAATTACGTCTTCGAAAGACGGCGGCAGTCTACAAATGGCGGGGCGAAGTGGAGACAGCATCTGTTGTCAGAAGAACAGACTTCGGTGACCACACGTGTGTCTGTCGTATGTACCTTATATGTGAGGGGTTCAGTTCCCGGGAGGCACATGAGACTTCTGTTCTTCGCAGCATACATACCGGCTGTGGGGCCCACCCAGACCCGTATCAAACCTGCATCGGGTTTACTTTATCCGGGTGTGGGGAAACAACAGCGTCTTACAGCTGACTGCTCATATATCGGCCTACTCGTGTTTAATTCCTTATCTCCACTCCCTCCATACGTTCTCTTATGTAACGAGAAGGCGCAGGCTTACTGGGGCTGTTGAACCATGAAAAAAACCATAAGGTCACCATATGAATGACTGGAAATATTTCCACCGTCCATATGGACACAGTACATTCCTGCGAACGTTCGGTCAGACAACGCAGTGTGCTGACCCGTAACGACACAGACTTGTACTGCAGCGCTAGGCCGTGCCATGGCTCAGGCGGTTAGCCGCCGGCCTTCCACCGCGGAGGCCCGGGTTCGATCCCGGGTCAGTCCATGTGGGATTTTTGGTGGACAAAGTGGCACTGGGACAGGTTTTTCCCTCGAGTACTTCGGTTTTTCCCCTGCCAATTTCATTCCACCGGTGCTCCATTACTAGGAAAAGGACAAAAAATAATAATCATCATCATCGTCATCTTCATCATAGGGTTGCACAGTAAGCCTCAAGGCTGCGGTGCGTCCGTAGCGTCTGTTGCGGGGTCCTTCACCACTTAAAAAAAACACATTGCAGCGCCGTCAGAAGCTCACGTATCATAGCGACAAACTGAATGGACGGGACGTGCACAGAGTAGCTGGATTGTTCAGCCAGTGTTCTGCTCCTGTACAGCACATATTGATACGCCTGTTCTACTGTTACATGTGATGAAGATAAAATACAAGCATGGTTAAGACAAACATCTTAACCTGCATGGTACATACCAAAACCACTCTTGACACCTGTTGTCTCCCAACCTGAAATAAATGTGTTGAAACGTAGCATTTTTCAGAAATAGAAGGCTGAACGGGTAATTTACATGAAGACCGACGTACATTTATATGATAATATCTCGTTGGATTCTCTTTATAATGAGATATGCTTCAGGGAAAGTTGTGGAGAAAATCAAAATACACATTTTATATTCAAGAAATTTTTCCGAAGGTCGTGCCGTTTATGAGATAATGAGGAAAAATATGGTACAGCCAGACAGGCCACAGATGGCAATATAATACGGCGCATGCGCTTTGCATGCTGGATAACAAAGGCTACAGACACACACTCAGAATATGTAGTACTTATTGCTTTTCCACGGTAACAATGGTTACGCGAACGCGCCTCAATGTTACATTATACGTACATTACCTCTCAGGTTATACCTTTTTTAGGTTAACTGGTCTTTAAAGGGAAATGCGATGACGGAGGCGGTTAGCCGCCAACCTCTCATTGTGGAGGCCCGCTGTTCGATGTCGGGTGAGTGCATGTGAGTCTTTTGGCAGACGTAGTGGCACTATGAAAGGTTTTTCTCGTTGTACTCAGTTGTCGCCTGTTAGTACCATTCGTACCGTACATTGATCCCTACTCATTTTCATGTTATCAGAAAGACAGTCGGGCGGTAACTGGGGAACTTACAGACAAAACAGTGCTGCTAGGCATATCGGAAAACATTCGACAGAAAAGTGCTTTGACTTTGATTTCTCATCTCCAAAGTTCGAAGTAAGTTTCGTTTCGCAGTCCTTCCCCCTTCTACCTGTTCACAGTGGGTGTCGAGGTTGTTTATTTTTACTTGTTCACACTCAGACACACCACAGTCTGTAGGACTCCTCTGGACGAGGGATCGGCCCGTCGCAGAGATCTGTACCTGACAAACACTGTTTCGTAGTCCTTCCCTGTTCCACCTGTTCACAGCAGGTGTCGAGGTTGTTTATTTTCGCTTGATCACACTCAGACACACAGCACAGTCGGTAGGACTTCTCTGGACGAGGGATCGGCCCCTCGCAGAGACCTTTACCTGACAAACACTGTTTCATATTCCTTCCCTCTTCTACCTGTTCACAGTGGGTGTCGAGGTTGTTTATTTTCACTTGATCACACTCAGACACACAGCACAGTCGGTAGGACTCCTCTGGACGAGGGATCGGCCCGTCGCAGAGATCTGTACCTGACAAACACTGTTTCGTAGTCCTTCCCTCTTCTACCTGTTCACAGTGGATGTCGAGGTTGTTTATTTTCACTTGATCACACTCAGACACACAGCACAGTCGGTAGGACTCCTCTGGACGAGGGATCGGCCCGTCGCAGAGATCTGTACCTCACACTGTTTCGTAGTCCTTCCCTCTTCTACCTGTTCACAGCAGGTGTCGAGGTTGTTTATTTTCACTTGATCACGCTCAGACACACAGCACAGTCGGTAGGACTCCTCTGGACGAGGGATCGGCCCGTCGCAGAGACCTCTACCTGACAACACAAACACTGTACAAGAGAAAAAAATCCATGCCCCCGGTGGGATTCGAACCCACGATCCCAGCAAGCGCTAGGCCGCAGACCTACGCCTTAGACCGCGTAGACTGGGATCGGTGTTCAAGGTGAGGTGGAATTGATACTGTTGCGTCAGTGACAGCGATCGTAAAAGCCTTTCGGACGTAGACAGTTTTATAGGCTACACCATCTGAAATTATCAGTTTATGCGGTTTGTGACCTGCCGTGTCGCTTTGTGAATATTTGGCGCTGCAAAAGGGAACGAGCAGTATTGGCTGTCATAACTGGCAACCGCAAGTTCAGCCTGTCCGATACAGTCTGTCACAAAATTCGTCAGACCCTGCTGCTGACCAAGATATTCCCAGGCATTTATAAAATACGAAATTTATTACAGTGTTAGAAACGTTCTGCGGGTGGGCGCTATTTCGAATCAGTTAAATTTACTTCTCCTCTATTCTGGAATTTAGCGCTAAGTCACTGGTTAATTGTTACCCGACGTTTCGGAACAATCTGTCAGTCTCGTCTTCAAGGATTGAAATGTCCAAGAAGAATTGTCCTTGCACATTTTGACCGTAGGTGAGACCACTAGGTTGTCTTGAAACGTCGGTTACCAATTACGTATACAGCGACACGGCGCCACATTACAGAAGAATGGAGACTTTAAGGGAGCACCAAAGGGGGGCTGCCAGGCTGCAGCCCCCCTTCCCCGCAAATCCAAATTTAAAACAGATTTTTGGGTACGATAATATCAAATGTTTGTGTGTTTTACCCTTCAGCCGAAATCAGCCACTCAAATCGGTTTGTAACTGGTAGATTAGAATTTTGAAAAATGAAATAAAAATTTAACGATGTCTTAGATGGAATTAGAAAACAAGATTAGACCTTGTATGGTTTCAATCAGTTGAGTGACTCAAAGAACACGTAGTTATATTTGCGTGCTTATAAACGCAGTTTCAGACGGTTTTGTGTGCCAATTATACATAGGACGTGACTTTTATAGCATAATTTTTAAAGTAAAGCACATTATATATAGCCTTAGGTTCAGCCTGCCTCTCCCCGCTGAAAAATTCTGTGTGCGCACATGTCTCAATTTGAATACACGCCGCCAGTGTTTAAAGACTGGCACCTGTTAATTCAGTTCGCACACGTTTCCTTCAACTGATAATAAACATAGACACACCACTGTGTGTGTGTGTGTGTGTGTGTGTGTGTGTATTGCACACTGCGTCATTTACTCAAGGTTGTGCCAATATACTACATGTTTCGACAGGGACAGGCCATTATCAGGCACATGTATAAATGTTAAAACCCAGATCCCTGACCTTTTAAAGCCTAGCGGTAACTTTACGTACCACCAGGTTTAACATTAAAAAATTCTACGTGGTGCCCACATTGCGTTTATGTGTTTTGTACGGATCTCAGAACAAACAGCAACTTTTGCCTTATAAAACATTAAGAGACTGGTTTTTATAACCGAAGTGGAGAGTGTTTACAGCGCGGTACGCACTGAGTCCTTATATAAAAAGATACCTTTTGTCTTTAAAGGGTTAACCTTTTAAAGCCTAGCGGTAACTTTACGTACCACCAGGTTTAACATTAAAAAATTCTACGTGGTGCCCACATTGCGTTTATGTGTTTTGTACGGATCTCAGAACAAACAGCAACTTTGCCTTATAAAACATTAAGAGACTGGTTTTTATAACCGAAGTGGAGAGTGTTTACAGCGTGGTATGCACTGAGCCCTTATATAAAAGAGATACGCTTCGTCTTTAAAGGGTTAATCACATAATATAAAATAGTGTAAAAACAGTACAAAAGCATTAGTGAAACTTCACCAGTCCACTGTTTTTCGTAGACTATAAACCATTCAAAGGAGAACTGAAGTAACTTAACCATGAGCTAATATAATGACTGACCCTACATCCGTCCTTATGTCGGAGTTTTTTCGTAGAATAATAGAATGCGTTTTAGAAGATACGTCGTATTTCCCATTTAGTCTTGACGGTCAGTCCCATTTTTCTTGAAATAGGTAAAGTGGAATCCAGTTTTGCTATACGGGCAGCACACAACTGTGAAGGAACTCAGTAGCATGCTTCGGAATTTGTGTTGACAGCATAGCTGTTTATGACTTTTAAGTAAAGTGGGGGACTTTTTAGAGGTGTTTCCGGATCAGCGGGGTATATATTTTTTGCGATTTTGAGAATTGGAAGCCAGATGTTATAACTGCCTGTCGTGACCAGCTTGGCTGTCCGTTGCACTATTCGATGGGTGGCTAATGATGGCTGGGCCGAGCCGAAACATGTAGTACATTGGCACAACCTTAGGGTGTAATGACGTAGTGTGCAAAATAAATACATAACTGTGGCTTGTCTGTGTTTATTATCACTGTATTTAGAATAACACACCGGGATGAACCAAATTAACATTGTTCTTGAATACCTGTTTTGGTGGGGCACGCGGTGGCTCAGTTGGTTGAGAGGCACTGGGCTACAAACCGGCTGGTCGCGGGTTCGATTCACGATGGTGTCAGTGGAATTTTTCATTGACATAATCCTTCCGGCCGCACTATGGCCCTGGGGTCGACTCAGCCTCTAACGGAAATGAGTACCAGGAATATTTCGTGGGGGGTAAAGGCGGACGGTGCGTATGGCTGACAACCTTACCACATTCATGTGCTTGATTGTCTAGAAATCTGGGAGCCTCAACCTCCTGGAACCCTCAGGGCCTGTCCAGGCCTGTAATGGGACTGCTTTACCTTTTATCTATTTTGGTGTTACTGTGCTATTGAAGAAGAGGGTGCCCGCTCGTTTCTTCCTTTCGCGGTACCCATCTAAAAGTGTACACAGTCAGTTCTGCTGTTACATGATTTTCGGCATCAGCGAATTGGTTATAACGAACGTGGTTGATGAATACATATGGGCTGTTTGTGTAACCCGAATTTTTGCACACGCGTGTTCTCTATTCTAGCGACAGTTTTGAAGGTGTAAGTTTGGATGACGGGCAGAAATTTTTTCTAACCTGTCCATATTTTTATGACGCGATTTTCTATAACGCGAGGTGTCACAAGAATGCTACTGTCGTGTTACAGCAGAAACGACTGTATGTAGCCTACTTGTATTTATTCCATCTCCCGTGCGTACTATATCAGTTTATCGTGTGTTGTTAGGTACGTAATTGTCTCCCGCCTCTCATACTTTCTGTCTCCTAGGTAACATACAGGTGCTTACCGCCGCGTAGTAAACAGGTTACAAACAGCCGTCATGACTCATGTTTAACCCATTAACCGTTTAAAGCCTAGCGGTAACTTTACATACCACCAGGTTTAACATTAAAAGATTCTACGTGGTGCCCACATTGCGTTTATGTGTTTTGTACGGATCTCAGAACAAACAGCAACTTTTGCCTTATAAAACATTAAGAGATTGGTTTTTATAACCGAAGTGGAGAGTGTTTACAGCGCGGTACGCACTGAGTCCTTATATAAAACAGGTACGCTTCGTCTTTAAAGCGTTAAACTACATGTGAAAGTACCGTCCACTGATTACAAGATGGTGGGCATGTCTGGCGCGGTGCGGGAGGCTGCTGGCTATAGGGGGCTACTGGACTGCTGTTGCTAGGAGCGACAGACTGTTCTAATGATAAATACAGACTGAAAGCATTAATCATTTCGAACAGCATGCAGTAAGCGAGTGTAATGTGTGAATGCTTTCAGGTTGATTACTAGGAACTCGTTACTCACAACGGAATACTGCACATGCGCATCTGTCACATTCCTAGCAGGGAGCATGTCGTGGTCTGTGGACGGTAAAGTTGTATATCAGGAGTCATATGAAGGCAGGGGCACTAAAGCTGCACTAGACGGAGGTGGATGGTCAGCTTCACCGCCCCCCCCCCCCCCCCGCAGTTGCTTTACCCCAAGGGGAAAAAGCCTGTAGTACCCCTTAAATAGTTGACTGTTTTGGCGACAGATTCTGTCTGGACGCTTGGAAGTGGAGAAACCCCCTTTCCCTGCGCATGAAACCCGTGACTAGTCACCGTATTGACTACTGTATCCTGTTTGAATGATAAGTTTACGTACTGTTGTAACAGTAGACACTCCGGAATTTCCACACGCAGTATGTATGTGTGCGTTTCGAATTAATGTTGCTATAAATAGTGGTTGTTTTCGTGAACTGCTTTATTCATTCGTAAATGGGTGTAGCAATCAGCGGAATGTACTTTGATGGCATGACCACAAATGTCCTACCGCTGTGTTGGTCAGGTCCCTGGGATGTGTATGAACACTGCGTACAGACTGTGAATGTGCCATTAGTTGCCATGGCAACGTCGTTTGCTGCAGTTTGCAGGAACTGTGGCCCAGTGTACTTATCCTGTCCGCAAGGAAGGATTGTCAGCTGTCTGGCGAGATTTTAGTATCTAACAGGCATACGTGTCAAGACTACCCGTGTGCTGGAGTGTCTGTTATGTCGGTCGGTAGAGATTCACCGAGTTTTCGGAGGAATGTGTTTGCTCCATCATAAAGGAAAACAATATTTTTTCGTTCCTGATTCCGAAACCCCTGTCCAGCCAATTTTGCCACATTGCCTCTCATTCACTTGGGCTCATCTCTGTGATGTATCAGTTTCATTCCCTGCCACACTACTGCCACAATGTGCCATTTGCCTTAACTCCTGCCCCGTGTCGAACCGTCTCCTTTCGTGGCCTCACTTCTGGCACAGTCTGCCGTTTGTGTAGGATTTAACCTTTACGTGCCAACAGGTGGATCTCACTAGCACCATCTTATCTTCAATGCCTTATTAAAAAGTTTCAGATTTTATGAAGCAAAGGAAAAGCACAATTTTCCAGACATTTTCGAGTGGTTGTTATTATTTTATATGAAATGACAGTCGAGACGGTTAATAAAGGGCCTTTGTGGTGGGAGAAAACAAGCTACTGGCAAAAACCAAAGGCGCTCAGACGCGGCAGAGAAATCACAATGGAATTCCGCGAACACAAATACCGACAATCCGGAAGGACAAAGACGGTGCTTTTGTTGAATTCGTCGTCCGCATATCCAAGTCTGAGCCCCGCCTGTGGACATGCAACCCCCAACACTGTACAGAATTACGTCTTCAAAAGACGGCGGCAGTCCACAAATGACGGGGCGAAATGTAGACAGCATTTGTTGTCAGAAGAACAGACTTCGGTGACCACACGTGTGTCTGTCGT
>BLKM01000792.1:98140-112368 GCA_013340265.1 Coptotermes formosanus | reverse complement strand
GGCCCCACAGCCGGTATGTATGCTGTGAAGAACAGAAGTCTCATGTGCCTCCCGGGAACTGAACCCCTCACATATAAGGTACATACGACAGACACACGTGTGGTCACCGAAGTCTGTTCTTCTGACAACAAATGCTGTCTCCACTTCGCCCCGCCATTTGTGGACTGCCGCCGTCTTTCGAAGACATAATTCTGTACAGTGTTGGGGGTTGCATGTCCACAGGCGGGGCTCAGACTTGGATATGCGGACGACGAATTCAACAAAAGCACAGTCTTTGTCCTTCCGGATTGTCGGTATTTGTGTTCGCGGAATTCCATTGTGATTTCTCTGCCGCGTCTGAGCGCCTTTGGTTTTCGCCAGTAGCTTGTTTTCTTCCACCACAAAGGCCCTTTATTAACCGTCTCGACTGTCATTTCATATAAAATAATAACCTCTAAAATATGTCTTGAAATTTAATAAGCTCCGTATCCGTGCACTGTGTCACATGAAAGTAATAACCACCAACAAATGCACAAAGCGTGTATTATATTGACTATAAAAGACTTCCTACTTGTTTCAACCCTGCGGGGTCATCTTCAGGGAGAAGAATTTTATTACACTATGGCTGCACTTACACAGCTGAGTGAGAATGTGCCACTCACTCAGCTTTGTAATTGCAGCCCTAGTGTGAGAAAACTTTTCTCCCTGAAGATGACCCAGCGGGGTCGAAACATGTAGGAGGTTTTTTATTGTGAAGATAACATACGCATTTTGCATTTGTTGGTGGTTATTACTTTTGTGTCCGGAATGTTTTGCTTTTTGTTTGCCAAATATTATCTGAACTTTTTAACAAGCCATTGCAGATAATATGGCGCTACTGAGATGCATCTGGTGGCAGTAAAGGTTAAATCCTACACAATATTTATTATAAGGGTCATACTGAAGGTCAGCAGTTTTTCAAATTCTAGAAGGTGTGTCGGCATTTTCTGGAGTATTTCGGTTACTCGTGCCTCTGTCCGAAGAATCAACAATTACTATATTTTTCTGTATAGTTAGAGCCTGGTTTTGTATGGGTGCGATACTTGGTCTCTCACACTGAGGGAGGAACAAAGACTGAGGGTGTTCGGGAATAGGCTGGTGAGGAGGATATTTGGGCCTAAGAGGGACGAGGCGACAGGGGAGTGGAGAAGACTACATCACGAGGAACTTCATGAGCTGTACTCATCGCCAAATATTATTCGGGCTGTGAAATGAAGAATGAGATGGGCGGGGCATGTAGCACGTAGGGAAACAGGAGAGTTACGTACAGGGTTTTGGTGGGGGAGACCTGGTGGAAAGAGACCACTTGTAAGAACTAGGCTTAGGTGCGCAGTATTTAAATGGATATTCAAACAGTGACACGGGGACATGGACTGGATTGATCAGGCTCAGGATAAGGACGCTTGATATGCTCTTGTGAATGCGGTAATGAACCTTCGGGCTCCATAAAATGCGGTTTTTTTTAGCTAGCTGAACACCTGTTAGCTTCTCAGGTAGGACTCTGCTGCAAAGATTTAAGAATAAACAAGTTTTTGTTGTGAGTGGCGGATTACTTCGATGTGCTTCATATATACCGGATGTTTAAAACCTTTTTGTCCGTACTTCCAAACTCAGATAACCTCATCTGACAGTATTTAGGTTTAGGAAAGCTACAAAAAATTGATACAGGTATACAGTACAACGTTTCAGCTCGGTATGTCGTGACAGCATTGCGCGCACACTAACGTCGCAGT
This sequence comes from Coptotermes formosanus, assembly GCA_013340265.1. Taxonomy (NCBI): domain Eukaryota; kingdom Metazoa; phylum Arthropoda; class Insecta; order Blattodea; family Rhinotermitidae; genus Coptotermes; species Coptotermes formosanus. Next base: position 110,617 of record BLKM01000792.1, on the reverse strand, counting down.
CCGATTTGTAGCGTTGTTTGATGTGGGGGCGGTCTTTTGGAATTGTGGGCCCGGAGACCGGCTGTCGCGAATTAACATTTCTCATAACCTCTAGGTAAGTGTTGGACGCGAAAGCAAAATAGGCCACGGCCGCATACTTCCACGTAATTTGCACTTTAACGTTCATTCATTACTGAATTATTGATACTATACAGGGCGTTCCTAAATTAGTTATACAAAACTAAAGTGTAATAACACATAAAGGAGAAAATTTACAGTATTTTGATATATATCACAAAATGCTGTATGTGTTCAAATTTTATGTATGGATATCCACAGGTGTTCAATGTGGTTTCCTCGTGTCACACGGCAGATCTGTAAGCGATTTCGTGAAACGATATCTTGGCCTTACGATCGCCTGATTAAACATCCCTGGACTTTTCTGTTTGGGTTCCACCTCTTCCTGTAAGTTTGGAAGAACTACGGGCACGGATAACAGAAACGGTTGTGACCACGGATGCGGACACGATTCATAGGATTTGGGACGAAATCGCTCACAGATGGGACATCTGCCGCGTGACACGAGGAAACCGCATTGAACACGTGTGAATATCCGTAGATAAAACTTAAACACATACTGCATTTTGTGATACATACCATAATTGTGTACGTTTTCTACTTCCTGTGTTATTACGCCTTAGTTTTGTGGAACTAATTTATGAACGCCCTGTATAATGTGAGATGCTCAAGTATCATTAACTGAGTTATACGGCATTCATATCCATACACTAATTGTTAAAATCCAAGAACACACCAAGAAATGCAGTATGTTACAGCAGAACGTTTTTACAATTGAGCACTACAATTCCAGCATGTTTCGACCTTTAGTAGGTCATCCTAAGGGCCTGTCCATACATATTTGTGTAAAATGTAGCTTATAAATACATAAAATAAGTTAAAATTGTATTATAATCTTTTGAGGTATTGATATTTATGCTGTAGATGCGTCAATTTGATAATGTATTCTGTGTGGACTGAATCTTATATATACATAGATACATATATGCAGTATTGTAATCTTTTAAATATTTGGTAGGGTTTTGTATGTTCCCATTGTAGGTACGGTACACTCCATGAGGATGACTTACAATAGGTCGAAACATGTCGGAGTTCTAATGCATTACTTATAAAAAGTTATCTTTTAATCTAGTGAATTCTTTTCGTTTCGCAGTCCTTCCCTCTTCTACCTACTTGTTCACAGCAGGTGTCGAGGTTGTTTATTTGCACTTGATCACACTCACACACCACAGTCGGTAGGACTCCTCTGGACGAGGGATCGGCCCGTCGCAGAGACCTCTACCTGACAACACAAACACTGTACAAGAGACAAACATCCATGCCCCCGGTGGGATTCGAACCCACGATCCCAGCAAGCGCTCGGCCGCAGACCTACGCCTTAGACCGCGCGGCTACTGGGATCGGCGTTGATGTTTTCTTGAATCATTAAGGAAGTCTAATTCGTCCACTAACTTCTCACTTTTCTCTTCTTGTGGTTAATAACTAAACAGCGTTAAAGCCGTTCAGTAGATGGCCTGAGGCTTCGAACCTTGATATTCCGTTTTTTAAAACACTCTGACTTTCCAGGCACCCACTTTACCGAAACAAAGCGTTACGTTCATTTGTGTCGTGTGACGTTCACTGTTTGCATATGCACCGTTCACACCTACCCACCTTCTTATCCGAATCTTGTAATTTTTTTCTCCATGGCGCAACAGCCTCTAGTGGGCGAAGGCTTCCTCATTATCGTGGCTTCGATATCACACTTTGTTACACAAACGACACTCGGTAGGACTCCTCTGGACGAGTGATCAGCCCGAGGCAGAGATCTCTACCTGACAACACACAAAACTCACAAGAGACAGACATCCATGCCTACAGCTGGATTCGAACTCGCAATCCCAGTAAGGGAACGGCTGCAAACCCACGTCTGAGACCGCACGGCCACTGGGATCAGCGAGTCTTTTAATAGTTTAACAGAAAATTTTACTGTGAATCAGCTGATTTGACGCCTGTTCAGCTGGAATATATGTGTGTTGAATAACTTTCTATTGCTACGATATCTGCAATATTAACCCTTTAAAGACGAAGCGTATCTGTTTTGTATAAGGACTCAGTGCGTACCGCGCTGTAAACACTTCACTTCGGTTATAAAAACCAGTCTCTTAATGTTTTATAAGGTAAAAGTTGCTGTTTGTGCTGAGATCCGTACAAAACACATAAACGCAATGTACCACGTAGAATTTTTTAATATTAAACCTGGTGGTATGTAAAGTTACTGCTAGGCTTTAAAAGGTTAATTCGAAACTCTACTAAACTTGTGGAAGCAAATAACGGTGTGCATGGCCCAGTGTTTTTAGTTAAGACAGTGTTTAACCTGTCTGATGCAGCCTGCAGTGAAGGGCATGATAGCAGATTCACTTGCACTGCTGTAACAGTGTCTTCTGCCTTGTATGTCTCATTATGACCATGTAACTAGCTAACGATTAACCTACCTGTTCTCCATAACGGTAAGTTCAGCCGTGTTTAATACAATGTAAGGTCAGCATGGTACATGAGGGGGCAATTCTGCTTTAAGGCTAGACTATCGTCATTCTGTTACTTCGTGAGACAATCGCCTGTGTAGTGCTTGTAATTTCATCCACTCAAATTTTAAGTAACCTACACGATTTTCATGTTGTCGTGAAATAAGTTTTAGTCAGTGGGCAAGTCCTTAGCTTCCACAGCTTCGGGTCCGAACACATTACACAAAACAACGTTTGTGTAATGTTTCGTTTCGTTTGGTTTCGTTTCGTAGTCCTTCCCTCTTCTACCTACTTGTTCACAGCAGGTGTAGAGGGTTTTTATTTTCACTTGATCACACTCAGACACACACCGCAGTCGGTAGGACTCCTCTGGACTAGGGATTGGCCCGTCGCAGAGACCTCTACCAGACAACACAAACACTGTACGAGACAAAAAAAATCCATGCCCCCGGTGGGATTCGAACCCACGATCCCAGCAAGCGCTCGGCCGCAGACCTACGCCTTAGACCGCTCGGCCACTGGGATCGTCTTGTGTAATGTTAAGAGGGGGTTTTGTGGTTCCCGTCTTCTCATTCAAAATTTCCGAGCCGGCCTGTTACTTCTGAAATCGCCTTTAAAACTACACCTTAAAGTGGACTGGAAGAGCTGTCCTAAAACGTAGTACTTCAGCTCGCATGTAATGTCCATGTTTGTGGATTGTTTATACGGACGGTAAAGTGGTCAAGGCGTACGTGCTCTTAATACCGATCGGACTGAACGAAAGGAACGCCCATTAAAACAGGGTCTTCGGGGCGCCCCCCCCCCCCTAAAACTTGGAAACAGACCAAAATTATTCTTGTTAAGTAGGGTGTAATAAAAGGGACCGCAAACAGAACTCTTGACTCTTGAAGGTAGGAGCGATACTTTGTCCCGAAACGTTGATAAACAATTACCACACGACGCCGCATAATATCTCAGAAGAGACCATTTCTGAACATCGGGGCGGAAACCTGAAATCCTTAACCCTCTAAAGACGAAATGTATCTGTTTTATATAAGGACTCAATGCGTACCGCGCAGTAAACACTCTCCACTTCGGTTATAAAAACCAGTCTCTTAATGTTTTATAAGGCAAAAGTTGCTGTTTGTTCTGAGATCCGTACAAAACACATAAACGCAATGTGAGCACCATGTAGAATTTTTTAATGTTAAACCTGGCGGTACGTAAAGTTACCGCTAGGCTTTAAAAGGTTAAGGCAGATTCGAAGGTCTCATATAAATATTGGCATTACTGCATTCTAGGCCGTGAAAACGTTTTTTATACTAAATACGTACTGACGTGTCAGAGGAAACTGAAGATGGAAGCAGTAAGTTTCTCCGAAACGTTGCTTACCAAACACGATTTTTGTAAACAATAAGAAGGCGATACAGTTAGACCCACTTATTAAAATAAATTAGACCATCACCTTGACCACTCATTGCTTTCAGTGCTGATGTCAAGAATGCATGGAGTTTTCCTCCACTTAGCAGTTCCTCTTTATGGTACGGTACCTAGTAAGCGCAGTGACGTTTCGTCTTTACTATCCACCTTAACATGACACTGAGGTGTTAGGGACAAAAACTGTAGGTTCAGCTATTGCGGGCCAGTTGTCAAACAACAAACAAGTGAACGCACAAGGGTGATAACAACGACGTGTCACTGACAGACATGCTCCGTCTCTTTCTCGTGGTTATTTTTCTTCATTCCTGGTACCTGAAGAAGCCGCCAAATTGGCTTTGTAGTAGTTTGCTCTGCTTCGCCAAAATAATCAACTTCCGTGAACGCCACTTTCATCTTATATCCGTCTTTTGTCATCGTGACGCACGGCTTTGTAAAATCGACGTTATGTAAATAACGTAGTAACGAGCTATCTTTATCTGGTCGCTTTCCAATTAGGTTCACTCTTGCCGTAGGCCTGTACAATTAACCCAGCAACTCAGTACACCGGGGATGTATCCGCGATGCCAACATTTTTCTTTCCTGTGCTTTGAGATTTTCGCAGTCCTTCCCTCTTCTACCTGTTCACAGCAGGTGTCGAGGTTGTTTATTTTCACTTGATCATACTCAGACACACACCACAGTCGGTAGGACTCCTCTGGACGAGGGATCGGCCCGTCGCAGAGACCTCTACCTGACAACACAAATGCTGTACAAGACAAACATCCATGCCTCCGGTGGGATTCGAACCCACGATCCCAGCAAGCGCTGGGCCGCAGACCAACGCCTTAGACCGCGCGGCCACTGGGATCGGCATTGTGAGATTTTAACGTACAAAAATAAAGCCGTCATTCGAAGGACGTCGTCTTTTCGTATGTGACAACGTGAATTTTCTTTTATAAATTTGCCTACATTACAGGGGGGAAATTCTAACAGAAATGAGTACCAGGAATATTTCCTGGGGGTTAAAGGCGGCCGATGCGTAAGGCTGACATCTTTACCACCTTTATGTGCGGATTGTCTAGAAATCTGGGAGCCTCACCCTCCTGGAACCCTCAGGGCCTGTCCAGGCCTGTAACAGGACTGCTTTACCTTTAACTTTACCTTTATGGGGGAGATTTATGTTTCCTTCTTCAGGATAGAATTATGTCATATATGCGTGCAATAGGGAATTTAACCCTTTAAAGGCGAAGCGTATCTGTTTTATATAAGGACTCAGTGCGTACCGCGCTGTAAACACTCCACTTCGGTTATAGAAATCAGTCTCTTAATGTTTTAAAAGGCAAAAGTTGCTGTTTGTTCTGAGATCCGTACAAAACACATAAACGCAATGTGGGCACCACGTAGAATTTTTTAATGTTAAACCTGGTCGTGTGTAAAGTTACCGTTAGGTTTTAAAAGGTTAATTTTGGTTGTTATTATTTGCAGTTTGTTAAGCATTGTTCGAATGAACTTGGTTGTTCGGGGGCTCAACTAGCTGAACTTGCTGCTGTTGACTAACGTTATTTTTGTTCTTATTTAGCGTCTGCGCCAAAATTTTCGGGCAGCGTCCCAGAGCAGGGCACGACCGCTTCGTTTCCGGATTATTAATGTCTGATCATTCTACCATTGACGCTATATGATCTCAGCTGCTGAAAATAATCGTTAAGTTACTATAAAGAACTCGGTTATAATGTCATGAAAGGGACTGGATATTTTGTGTCGTTATAAAGAAGTGTTCTTTTAACCGATGAGTATAATGTTATGGTTAACTGTGAGGAATTAGTTGGTACCACAGAATAGCTGACGTAATCCTACCAGCTATGCCTAGGTCTTCAAAATGTTCTGTTTCATTTAGGTTTTCCCCTTCATCTGTGTACTCGTGTGTACAACGTGTACTGGGCCCCAGATGCACTTCTACCCGGTTGTAACAACATCGGTTTATACAAGACCTCGTGTATAGCGTCAGATATTCTGTGGTACCCATTATTTTGTCACTGATAACCTTAACCTATCATTCGGTGCAGAATCTTTTGTGCTCCAGGTTGCTACCCAAAAGCACAAAGATTAAGGTATACAGACCTGTAGTTTTACCTGTTGTTTTGTATGGGTGTGAAACTTGGTTTCTCACACTGAGGGAGGAACAAAGACTAAGGGTGTTCGAGAATAGGGTGCTGAGGAAGATATTTGGGCCGAAGAGGGACGAGGCGACAGGGGAGTGGAGAAGACTACATAACGAGGAACTTAATGACCTGTACTCATCACCAAATATTATTCGGGTAATCAAATCGAGAAGAGATGGGCGGGGCATGTAGCACGTATGGGGAAAAGAGATGTGCATACCGGATTTTGGTGGGGAGACCTGAGGGAAGACGCCCGCTTAGGAGACCCAAGCGTAGATGGGAGGATAATATTAAAATGGATCTTCAAGCAGTGGGATGTGGGGGCATGGACTGGAATGAGCTGGCTGAGGATAGGGACAGGTGGCGGGCTGTTGTGAATGCGGTAATGAACCTCCGGGTTCCATAAAATGCGGGGAATTTCTTGACTAGCTGAGAAACTGTTAGCTTCTCAAGAATGCCTCTGCTTCATGGAGTTAGTTAGTTAACCGTAACACTGTACACCTCGGTTATAACAACACCTGTTTATAACAACACAAAATATTCAGTACCCTTCATGACGTTGTAACCGATTTCGACTGTATTAATATATGAACATCGCCGAAATCCTGAATTTGATTATTCCCACCGGGCGATCTCTTAGTCTGCTACGCTCAGAACGTGGGCCCAATAATAGCTATGGTTATTTAATGCGCAGCTGTTGTAAGCACAACGCCGACTGCCCTTGAATTTTTTAAGTGAAGAATTGTTTATCTCTCTGCCCGCGGCACACGTAAACCGAGATGACAGCTTTAGATGTAAAGAGACTTCTGAAAATTCGGAAGCATCGTTGTGGAACTGAATTTAAAGTAGAGCTCCAAAACGTCAACTGTTCATGGCAGATGGTGTCAATGCGAGCAACAGGTGAAGGTTAAGGTCGTGTGACGTTGGTTTCTCCGGTGGGAGCGCTAGTGCAGCCAAGGGTAAACAGCCAATACCGCAATCAAATATTTGCGTATCAAATTGTTTTATTACGCTATATCTTTGCTTTCAACCTTCCAGATTTATGTGCTTGTATATATATATATAAATATATATATATAAATTTGACACACAAGATATAATAGGATTTAGAACCTGAAATGACATTTTCAGTGCCATGTACTTTTGAAACCTGGCGTTCACGTAAGTAATGTATAAACAGTTGAATTCCCATCTGTCAGTAAACAGTCTATCCATTACAATGTCAAAAAAATGATTTTACATAAATAACCACTGTTTATATAAAAAACCTTTGTGGCGTATAATACATATTCAGTTTTGAACAATTTTAATGGCCCACAGCACACATTTATACCACAGATAGTTGTATATTTTTACCACAGTACCATCTTTCTCGTGTTTTATTTACCCAATCCTTTTTTATTTGTCTGTTTTCTAATCTTCACCTGTTTCTTTCCTCCGTCTCTTTTGACTTTAAATATTTTAGTTCATATCTGCCGAAACATGCTGTTCCACGAGAATTAGTCTGTAAGCTGGAAATAAATATGTAAATTAACCCTTCAAAGACGAAGCCTATCTGTTTTATATAAGAACTTAGTGCGTACCGCGCTGTAAACACTCTCCACTTCGGTTATAAAAACCAATCTCTTAATACATATATATAATAAAAAGATCCGTCTAACGACCAACAAGTTTTATTATTTAAGGTAAAATAATAAAATAAAATGTGACAACCGGTTTCAGCATTCAAAATGCCATCATCAGGTCATACCATGCCAAACGGCTTCCAGCCTGTACAATTCATCACATCTCAACAACGCCCATACCACAGTCCGGTACCAAAAAGTATTCCAACTTCATTCTACTGACAAGTGCAGAAATCTGAAACTGAACCACAATAATAGTAAGAATATTCTTTCCTATACGTGGTACTCCAATAAGAAAAAATCGAATTTCCACACAACCAGCTTCTACGAGGAATAACATACAACCACCGTGCTAATGAACACATCTACTTTCATATATACCACAAGAAGTTCGCCCCATTGCAGCACCTTATACAAGAAAGATCCTTTGGTACCGCCACGTTCTTTACGCCGAATCCTAAGAACAAAGCAGTCTATACCACGATACACCATATACGGAACCAAACAACGCACCAAGGATCAACACTATTTTTTCGCATCAACCACGATAAACATCTCAAAATCCGGCCAAAGCTACTCCAAAGACTACAACGCCCATATAAGAACAAGAGCTGAAAACACGCATCGTCGCATCAATGAAACGCCTCCCCAGATAACCTCCTCGAATTCTACAATACCATCTACATTCTCCGAGAGCATCATCGCACGTCGAGCAACCACCATACAAGAACAGACACCCAACAAACAGGAAATCGCCGCTACTTCCAGGACTTCCACATACCACATATGAGTAAGACCACCAACAATTCCCAATGCCACATTATCAACATTAATTTAATTTTAACTTCCCGGGCTACCCAATACTTGTACACAAGAAGGCCTTCTTTCTTGCTTTTAGAATTATAGACTGTCGCCTCATTATAATTTTAACTATCCAATATCTATGGTTTTCGTGATTCTCAATATGGTATGACCTGATGATGGCATTTTGAATGCTGAAACCGGTTGTCACATTATATTTTATTATTTTACCTTAAATAATAAAACTTGTTGGTCGTTAGACGGATCTTTTTATTATATATATGTATATTTCGGCCAACGGAATGATTAACCTCAAGACAATCTCTTAATGTTTTATAAGGCAAAAGTTGCTGTTTGTTCTGAGATCCGTACAAAACACATAAACGCAATGTGGGCACCACGTAGAATTTTTTAATGTTAAACCTGGTGGTACGTAAAGTTACCGCTAGGCTGTAAAAGGTTAATACACTAACTACAAAATGAGACAGTGTTAATGTACCCTCACCCGACGCAAAGCATTTATGTAAAATACGAGAGTGCCAAGTGCTATGCTGTTTCACAATTTGTGCTCTGTAAGTGCAGACACAAATGTGTACATACACTCAGTTACACAGCTAAATTTTATGGCGACCGAGGCGAGTAAGCACAAAGCCTACCTGAACACGAATTTTGAGTCTGAAAGTAATCTCATTTCTCGGTTTCTTTTGCTCAACGTCTTAAAATTTTAAGCGTAGAAAGTCAGCTTTGATTGGAAGTGTTTATTTTTGCACATATTTTGCTGTCTCCCACCCCCCCCCCCCCCCACATTCTTCTGCCTTGGGCGACCTTACCGTTCGTCCCTTTCCCCCTCATACAGCCCTGCATACGCCGCCTCTGTACATGTGTTTTCGAATGATGCATCGAAGTCTTCTGATCGCTAGTGCCATCTGTCATTTATTTACTGTAACCACTTCCTTTTTTGCCCGTTCTGTCCGTGTTCTTCTCATTGTTTGTACTTTCTTGCTTTTATTTTCTGTGTAACTTCTTTTATCCCTTTTACTTTCTCTAGTTTCTCCTTATTTCTATCTTCCATCCTTTTTGTGTCTTTTCTTCCCCCATTTCTCGCGTCCTGTCTTCCGCTTTCTCTGTTTCACTGTTTTTTTTACGGATGCACTATCGAATTTATTGTTTGGTCTTACACAGCCCTTCCTTACATTTTTTTTTCCAGTGGCACAACAGCCCCCAGCGGGCCAGGGCCGCCTCATTATCGAGGCTTAATGATCACGCTCGGACACACCACACTCGGTAGGTCTCCTCTGGACGACCTGTATGTGACAACACACAACACTCACAGGAGACAGACTTCCATGCCCCCGGCGGGAATCGAAGCCACAGTTCCAGCAAGCGAACGGTCGCAGACCTACGTCTTAAACCGCGCGGCCACCGGGATCTTCCCTTCCTAATATATATACTTGGTAATTTTTGTAATTTGCTTACTGACCCTGGCAGGAATTCAGACTAGCGTCGAATGGCTGTAGAACTAATTCCATGGAGCAGAGGCCTTCTTGAGAATCTAACAGTTTCTCAGCCAGCCAAGAAATTCCCCGCATTTTATGGAACCCGGAGGTTCATTTCCGCATTCACAAGAGCCCTCCACCTGTCCCTATCCTAAGCCAGCTTAATCCAGTCCATGCCACCAACCCACTTCTTGAAGATCCATTTTGATATCCTCCCATCTACGCCCGGGTCTCCTAAGTTGTCGCCTTCCCTTAGGTCTCCCCACCAAAATCGTGTATGTACATCTCTTTTCCCCCATAGATGCCCCGTCCATCTCATTCTTCTCGATTTGATTACCCAAATAATATTTGGTGATGAGTACAGGTCATTAAGTTCCTCGTTATGTAGTCTTCTCCACTCCCCTGTCGCCTCGTCCCTCTTAGGCCCAAATACGAATGGGTGTATAATGCGTTATAAACGATACGGAAGGAAGCGATTCTGGTTGCTGGACAGACTGAGGATAACCGCGGAAATCCAGCCGAAATTTCAATTGGGCGTCCCCCGAATGCAAGTCGAAAGCATCACCGCTGCAGTTACATGCTCTGACACGCTTCCTTGTTTCTTGAAGAACCATTGTATTTGAACTGTGTCTTTCTTTGTTCTGTGTGTTTTGCAGACAGCAACTTTGTGCTGGGGAATGCCCAAGTGCCCCCACTCTACCCTATTGTCTACTGCTCTGACGGGTTCTGCGAGCTGACAGGATACACGCGCGCACAGATCATGAAGCAGGGATGCGCCTGCAAATTCTTGTATGGACCCGACACCTCGGAGGAACATAGAACGCAGGTGGAAAGGGCGCTGGATTCCATGACAGAACTGCAGCTGGAAGTCATCTTGTACAAGAAGAATGGTAAGTTAAACTAATCTATTCGTATACCCTTAACTTTTCATCAAATACAGCACGCGTGTTGAGTGGATGCTCAGCTACACGGCTGTGAGAAGTTCGTGTCTAGCAACCGAATGACCTGTCATTTGCTCCAGAAATTTTCCTAGCTTTAACCCTTTAAGGACGAAGCGTATCTGTTTTATATAAGGACTCAGTGCGTACCGCGCTGTAAACACTCTCCAATTCGGTTATAAAAACCAGTCTCTTAATGGTTTATAAGGCAAAAGTTGCTGTTTGTTCTGAGACCCGTACAAAACACATAAACGCAATGTGGGCACCACGTAGAATTTTTTAATGTTAAACCTGGTGGTACGTAAAGTTACCGCTAGGCTTTAAATGGTTAATGGACCCGTTGATTGCCGTGTCCACAACAACCAGCCCCCTCTCATCCGTCAATATGACGAAACAGATGAATTCAATCTCCGTCTCCTTAAGATCTAGTTTAATGTTATCTTTCCATCTATTTCTGTGTCTTCCAAATGGTATTGTCTAAGGGCTGCAGGGCTCTAGCTGTGCTAGACGTTTTGAGGAAAGTTAAACTATTGGCCTGTAACAGGACTAGAAGTTTTCATTAGGACTCCTAATGAAAATTTTTTTCACATATTTAATTTTTTCAAAATTTCCGGGAGGATGCAGCCCTGAAAGGAAATATGGGCGAGCTGCTTCCATCTTCTCTTTCTGGATTTTGCTCCAAAATTTTAGTTTAAATCTCTCGTCTGTTCCATGCCTGCAACATGTCCTGCCCATCTTCATTATGATGAATAGTGAAAAGTACGACGGGATTCTGGCGAGGAATGCAAATTATGACGCTCTGTCTCCATGTTAGTGTATCCAAATTATAATCACCTGTTATCCTCGACAAACCGGCAGGTCGCGGGTTCGATTCCCGATGGTGTCAGTGGAATTTTTCATTGGCATAATCCTGTCGGTCGCACTATGGCCCTGGGATCGACTCAGCCTCTAACGGAAATGAGTACCAGGAATATTTCCTGGGGGGTAAACGCGGCCGGTGCGTAGGGCTGACAACCTTACCACCTTCATGTGCCGATTGTCTAGAAATCTGGGAGCCTCAACCTCCTGGAACCCTGTGGGCCTGTCCAGGCCTGTAATGGGACTGCTTTACCTTTACCTTATCCTCGACACTGTTTACCAAACACAATTTCTAAACACAAACAGATGTGTTGAAACACTGAGGCACGCGCTTTTGGGTTTTCGGTAGTCAAATTATATCCTTACATTCCCTTGTTAAGTCACAAATGACTGTTAGAATCGGGGGTTGTAGGAGCTTCGGTAATCAGCGCTTGTCTTCGAAGCTAGATCCAAGGTCAAGGTTCAGTACTGCGTGTTCTCACCGACAGTAAAGTGTACATTCAGTGTTTGCGGTGTGTGGATATTATATAATGACGACTGTAGAACGCACAAGATATTTGGGTGTGAAAATTCTACTTTACGTTCGATACACACACACACACACACACACACACACACACACACACACACACACACACACA
>BLKM01000792.1:59332-78205 GCA_013340265.1 Coptotermes formosanus | reverse complement strand
ATACGTACGTATCCTGTCTTGTTATTTATTGTTTGTATGTCGATTTTGTCAGCTTCTTGGGCAATTATATGATGGCTGGTGAACAGTGAATTCGGTTATGGAAGTTAGTATCAGTGGCAAAATTGGGTTCCTACCTGATATTTGCCTAAACAGAATGGAAGGTACTATGACATCCCGTCAGACTAACAGGCAATCCGGGTGCAATTCGAACCGGTACCTTCCGATTACAAGCGAGGAACGATAGAACTCGACAGAACTCATTCAGTGACATAAGAGGAGAATATTGAATTGCTTACGTCACTGCTAGTTGTAATTTTAGGCGACAGACTGGTAAGTGGAAGGATGAAAGAAATGCTGAAAATTGGGAACAACGTATGAAGGGGCTGTAATATATTGTACTGCTCAAATTGGCACAATTGTGTAATCCAAGAAGACAAGACTTAGGAAACTCTAGAGGTAGATGGCATGGACTGTCTTAAAAACTTCTGATTATTGAGACGGGTTTATAATATTTAGTCCTTGATTTGGAATAAGAAGAATAAGATTATAGCACGCGAGGAATATTAGACACTAAATGTAAGTAATTTTTCGTATAAAAATCAGTCAACAGCCAACACTATTTATCTGTCTTTATTTGGAGATTGGGCACATAGTTTCGGCCTGTGTCAGGGCAATCATCGGGTTCCTCTACAGAAACATGAACATTAAATCTGTACTTTTCAAAAAGGGGAAGGCATTCCATTTCACATTAGGTTAAAATATACAGTTTTGTATTTTAACCCATTGTGAAGTGAAAGGCCTTTCCCTTTTTGAAAAGTAGAGCTTTTTTTTTAAGTGGTGAAGGGCCCCGCAGCAGATGCTACGGACGCACCGCAGCCTTGAGGCTTCTTGTGCAACCCTGTGATGAAGCTGACGATGATGATGATTATTATTTTTGCCCTTTTCCTAGTAATGGAGCACCGGTGGAATGAAATCGACAGGGGAAAACCGAAGTACTCGGAGAAAAACCTGTCCCAGTGTCACTTTGTCCACCACAAATCCCACATGGACTGACCCGGCATCGAACCCGGGCCTCCGCGGTGGGAGGCCGGCGGTTAACCGCCTGAGCCATGGCACGGCCCAAGTAGAGCTCTAATATTCATGTTTTTCTAGAGGAACCTGATTGTGGCCCTAACATAGGCCGAAACTTGTTGCGCGGTCTCCAAGTAAAGAGAGAGAAATAGTGTTGGCTGTTGACTGATTTTTTTATGTGAAAAATTGAAAGCATACGCCAACGGGGATGTTGAACATTAAAATTGTAAATGTAAGTATTTAAGCTTTTGGTCTTCAGGATTTTGGCACCGCGCAGTGTTGTACGCGCGTAACAACGTTCCACAGGAGCTGAGTCCATCTGGCCTAAGGGCTGATACGAGTTGAATAGGGAAAATGCCAGGTTGTATGAAATCAGTGTACCTACGAAAATATCGACAAAGAAAGTCGATCTTTTCCTCAGCTTTAACGAGTATTGAAAGACGGTGATCCAGACTGGCAAGTAAAATGATCTCAGGGAATCGCAGAGTGCTTTGTCCATGTTTACATGATCATGTGGACAGATGGAACTGCCTTTAAGCGGTAATGGCTGTGTAAACAGACACAAGTGGCAACCCCGTAACTCCTGTCGCTAGCATGATGGTGTGAATTCCCCGACACTGCGATGGCAGACCCTTATCTTATCTTGTTGAGTGCCGGTGCATTGCCTGCTGCCATGAAGATACCAGAGGACGGCACACAACGTTTTTCTGTACTCTGTTTTTATTATACCCTGATATAAATGCAGGTTTGCATAAGAAGGAAAGTACAGGCCGTCAGTGACAACTAAATTTCTTTTATCACTTACGGCTTACTACGTGTTTCGGCTAATGTGAAAAGCCATAATCAGACATGAAAAAGACATAAAGATAGGCAATTTAAATCCAACCCATTAGAATGACATCATCCTATCATATCGTTCTAACGAGTTTTAAATGATCCATAACCGTGCACCGAGCAGTTACGTATGGTAATTAAAGCCAACAAATGCACACAAGTTTATGGAAATATATTAGGAACTTGGTAATACCTCCTACATGTTTCGGCCACTCATCTGGCCATCCTCAGGGACGTGCGTTACGAAGAATAAATATATTGAAGTGTGACAAAGCTTACAGAAACCCATGCACATGTAAAATATTAAATATTAAAGTTACAGGGTTTAAAATACGTATTACAGTTTAAAATACAGATACAAGTTTGATTCTAGTGTCTAACAAATAATGTATGTAGATTTTTTTTAAGTGGTGAAGGGCCCCGCAGCAGACGCTACGGACGCACTGCAGCCTTGAGGCTTCTCGTGCAACCCTGTGATGAAGATGATTATTGTTGTCCTTTTCCTAGTAATGGAGCACCAATGGAATGAAATTGACAGGGGGAAAACCGAAGAACTCGGAGAAAAACCTGTCCCAGTGCCACTTTGTCCACCACAAATCCCACATGGATTGACCCGGGATCAAACCCGGGCCTCCGCGGTGGGAGGCCGGCGGCTAACCGCCTGAGCCATGGCATGGCCGTATTGTATGTAGATAGTATGTATGTTACCATCCTGACAGGGAAGAAGTGTGTGTGGGAGGTTATTGCTAATAGATTGATAGGTAAAATTATATAGTGTAATATAGAAATCAAAGGCTGTCAGTGAGATACTACCAGGCAGAGATTATTGATTTTACTGTATCGGCCTACCACACTGGAGTGCCGTCAAAGAACATACGGTAGGGAGGTGGATGGGGATCATGCGCATGCGTGAGTTATATATCGTAAATGAGAACAATGAGTGGGTTGCATCCTTTTGAGATTTTCCCATAGTAATATTTCGTCGTTGAAACAATTGGATGTGGAAATTTTCTAATGAAATCATTCGTCTACCTTTGTGGGCTGGGTGTATTAAGGACATGGTGACATTCATGGGTCTAGGTTCATATTTATTGTGGAGAATGTGCATATGCAGACTGGGGATTACTGGATGTGATATTTCAGATATGCTCTTTGTATCTTTGTTCTAAGCGACGGTCAGATTGACCTATATAGGAGATGTCGCAGGTCACTTTGCTGTGGTACATTAATGCAGTTCGCCTGTAGATGGTACTGTACACTAACATCGACACATATAGGAAGTTTATAATATTAAATAAATATTCACGAAATTGATTTTGTATGTAAACCGAACACGTCATAAAACACAATATGGTAAAAAGTATGCAATTGCCATCAGTGCTTGTGTGCATGTGCTCAGAGAGTACTATGTGTTGTCCTCCAGTCTTTTTACGTAATGACCAGTTTTGAACAAAATTTTACTTAAAATATATTAACGTCAAGAAGACAGAGGAGGGCAGGAGGAGAGAAATGAAGATAAAATGGACAAATAACAAGGGTAGTACAGAGAATGGATTAATTAACCCTAAGGACGAAATGTAATATGTTTTATTCAAAGGCACAGCTCGTACCGCGCAGTAGACGCTGTGTCTCTGTTATAAATACCAGTCAGTGTTGCACAGGGAAATAATTGCTGTGTATTCTGAGAACCGTACAAAACCCTACACTGTGTGGGCCGAATGTAGAATTTTTTTTGTCGCACCTGTTGGTACAGAAAATAACTGCTAAACTTTAAAAAGGAAAAAAGTACGAAAATTTATACACAAAACACGAGTATAAAGAGATTTTTTAAATTTTAATTCGGCATTGCACAAGTTTCTGTAGATCTGTATTTTTCGTTTCAGGAACGCCGTTCTGGTGCCTGTTGGACATTGTCCCCATACAGAACGAAAAGCGTGAAGTCGTGCTGTTCCTCGCGTCACACAAAGACGTCACGCATTCAAAGATGGAGGAGATGCAGATATGTGAGTTTTACGACAGTTTTTTCAGTCTTGAGACTTGGCCTGCCCTCGAACATTGTCTCCGTTCCTCATATATTGATACATGGATTGTACCCTGTTCTTGGTCCCAGGGGACAGACCTTCTTGGTCCCAGGGGACAGACCTTCCTGGTCCCAGGGGACAGACCTTCTTGGTCCCAGGGGACAGACCTTCCTGGTCCCAGGGGCAGACCTTCTTGTTGAGCACTGTGCAAGGGTAACGACTGGCGCCTATACCATACATATATACATTTTCATACACGTTGTAATGAAAAGCACATGTGCAGTCTGTGATGGAAAAAGTGGCATTGTGACAGCTTTCCCTACGAGCACTTCCGTCTTCACCGATCCACTATTGCTTCGACCTCATTGATTTGTCACCAACATTGTATAATCGCAGAACTTAGCAACTTAATGCGTCCCTGAGTAACGCACTTGTAACAAGAAGGTAAGTACGTAATGTCAGTTCTTTAAGTTTTTAAGTCTTTATATCCGAAATGCAAATAGTGTGTTGACTGAAGTGCAGCTGCTTGAATTAAGCGGATTAAAACCGGCAGTTTAACACGATCGAGAAGAAAAAAGATAAAAATGCAAAGTTCATTCTAGACAGGCCATGAAGGCCCAGAGGGGGAATAGATGTATAGCTCTACACTTTCATTAACCTCGGCGGTAGATGAGGGTGGATGTCCAACTCCACGCCCCGCCACTTTACCGTCTGGAAAGAGATTCGGTACAGATCGTACAGCAGGCTGGGTGGGCCCCAGGGCTGGGCGGCTGTGGAGAATCTCACCCCCATCGGGGTTCGAACCGCGGACCGTCCAGCCGTAGCCAGTCACTATACCGACTGAGCTACTCCGCTTCATACTTTTGGTAGGAATTCCGTTTGGAGTTGTGTGAGGAAGGCATGGGAACAAGACCCGTGTGGTTGTGGTACTTGCCTGACACTCCCGCAATCGCAGGCAACCCTCAGCAGAATTGGTAGAATTTCTAACAAAGATGGCGTTATAAAGTGGCATATATATTTTTAAAAAATACAGCTTCGGTAAGTTTGTGACAGAAGTAATGCAAAAGCAGTTTCTCAGATTGTAGTGTTTTGGGTACGGGCACTGTTCAGTGTTGTAGATTGACACCGACGTTTCGAAAGAACATGCTGTCTCCATTTCAGTGTTAAAGGAACTGGATCCAAGTACTCGTTATTGCTTGGACTGAAGCCGTGTGAATTCAGTTTCGACGTCAGTGATCAGAAGTAGGCTGATACATTAGAGGGCGGTTAGCCTACACGAAGTGTCCTGCTGTTCTGGTGGCTTTAAACCTGGATGCCACCAGAGGTGAATTGTTTTTGATAATGTCCCATTTAATTATCACCGCGCGTCCCGACATCTAGGCCTGCGTCACACTCCTATGTCTTATTTACTGTTGTTAGTCCTTCCCTCTTCTACCTGTTTGTTCACAGCAGGTGTCGAGGGTTTGTGATTTCACTTTATCACGCTCAGACACACACCACAGTCGGCAGGACTCCTCTGGATGAGGGATCGGCCCGTCGCAGAGACCTCTACCTGACAACGCAAACACTGTACAAGAAAAAGAAATCCATGTCCCCGGTGGGATTCGAACCCACGATCCCAGCAAGCGCTCGGCCGCAGACCTACGCCTTAGACCGCGCGGCCACTGGGATCGGCTATGTCATATTTAGTGTAGTGTAAAGCTTACAGTTCGGGTTTGTTTGTTTTTTGTTTGTTTCTGTGTTGTTGTGACTAATTGCTCTTTAAAGCGCAGTGTTTGTACATATGTCACTGCTTTAACATTAAATATGTACTCTGATTCACAGCACAGCCACTGTCACATAAACACGATCGTTCAAGCATTCTGACAAAGCCTGAATTAGGCTACACATATTTTAATGCTCGTATCCTACAACGTTGTACTTCCACGAATGTTACTCGTTAACATACAATATTCGTCAGCAAGTCAACAGGCGTTAACATGTGTGACGTGACAGTAATGTTTTTGTGTAAAACTTTAAAAACTTTGCGTGTGGTTTTAAGTGTTTTTTAGTGTTTTTAAAAACATAGTGCCTCCTGAAGACGGTGCATTAAACCATTGAAACATTTTGGGGTGATTATAAAAAACTTGAATATTGTGTTTTATTTAGTATGTGTTTACTAGTTGTTTGTTTGTACATACCATTCTAAATACTCTGCGTTTATCCGACACACGGTATTGATATATTTTACGCGATTCTGTAGAAAATTTGTTTTCCGGAACAGCATTGTAATTGAGACAACCTGTGTTGTCTGTGAGGTAGGAATAGACTTGCTAATTACTATTTAGATTTAATTCAGACTTCAGATATTTAACCTTTTAAAGCCTAGCAGTAACTTTACATACGACCAGGTTTAACATTAAAAAATTCTACGTGGTGCCCACATTGCGTTTATGTGTTTTGTACGGATCTCAGAACAAACAGCAACTTTTGCCTTATAAAACATTAAGAGACTGGTTTTTATAATCGAAGTAGAGAGTGTTTACAGCGCGGTACGCACTGAGTCCTTATATAAAACACACGTTTCGTCTTTAAAGGGTTAATATCCGTTGTCTTCATTTGCATAAATCTGATTTATTCATATGTCTCTTGTCTTGTGACTTGCTATTTTACGTGTTCTGGAAACTTTATAACATTACACTTTTTACGTATATTCAGACGAGGAGTAATGTAACTTAAAGTTACTCAGTGTTTAGTATATGTGATACACAACGCGTCCGACAGGTGGTGTTAGTTGTGAAATGGCCTGTACGGATCATTCGATAATGTGTCTGTATTTTCTTCCGTCTGACACTTATACGTAAAACCATCGTGTGTGCGTACGTGTATGTGAAGATTATGTATTTATTATTTATGGACTAATATAAGAGATGTCGAAGTTAGCCCTAGAAGTGCTAGATATGATTCCTAAATTGCAAAGACGTTGAAAGTTTTCGAACTTCACTGTCATGAGTATAAAAAACTTTCTAAGTACTTCGAATATAGTGCAATATGCCCTCCATACTTTTCTTCATTGTGTCGTTCAGATAAAATGTCAATAGGTGTCACACGCTGATGGATATACGTTTTTATAAAGTTGAAAATTGTCGGCACTTTGCGTTTGCAGGTTGACACGGAGTTTTTGTTTGTTGTCATGATTCATCTTTACTTGTCAAAAATTTACTTAAAATTTCCGTGAGACCTAAACTTGTAAAAATAATTTTGGTCAGTGTCAAAAACTTTTTAATATCCAATGTAAATACATCTGGCATGCACTGTAAAACAAATTGCGCACACAGTTTTGAATGGTTCTCAAATTAGTGTGTAATATAATTGACATCTTCTACGAAGAGCGCTTTAACCCTTTCAAGACGAAGCGTATCTGTTTTATATAAGGACTCAGTGCGTACCGCACTGTAAACACTCCACTTCGGTTATAAAAACCAGTCTCTTAATGTTTTATTAGGCAAAAGTTGCTGTTTGTTCTGAGATCCGTACAAAACACATAAACGCAATGTGGGCACCACGTAGAATTTTTTAGTGTTAAACCTGGTGGTATGTAAACTTACCGTTAGGCTTTAAAAGTCAAAAGTTACATGTAGATAGAACAGACATGCGTGTTGTCTCATTATGTTTTTCGAAATTGACTTTTCTTTGTGTTTTTATGACAAGTCGTATCGAATGCACGGTTCCCCAGTAAGTGTGTTGTGTTGACCCTAACTTCAAAACGCTTCGCGTGTTTCAGCTTCAAGCAGCATTCGTGATCCGGAAGCGCCACCAGTGAACTATGGACGCCGTCGCAGCAGAGCGATTTTGTACCAGCTTTCGGGCCACTACAAGCAAGATAAGACGAAAACGAAGTTGAAAATAAACAAAGTGAGTACCTTACACTTTCCATCGTAATTAAAATTGGGTGACGGTTCAGAACTGTGTTTTTTTCAAGTGTCAGATTAATGACATGTGTCTACAGTCAAATGTCAGATTAGAGACATGTGTCTACAGTGAAATGTCAGATTAATGACATGTGTCTGCAGTCAGACGTCAGATTAATGACATGTGTCTACAGTGAAATGTCAGATTAGTGACATGTGTCTACAGTGAAATGTCAGATTAATGACATGTGTCTGCAGTCAAATGTCAGATTAATGACATGTGTCTACAGTGAAATATCAGATTAATGACATGTGTCTGCAGTCAAATGTCAAATTAATGACATGTGTCTACAATCAAATGTCAGATTAATGACATGTGTCTACAGTGAAATGTCAGATTAATGACGTGTGTCTACAGTCAAATGTCAGATTAATGACATGTGTCTACAGTGAAATGTCAGATTAATGACATGTGTCTACAGTCAAATGTCAGATTAATGACATGTGTCTACAGTGAAATGTCGGATTAATGACATGTGTCTGCAGTCAAATGTCAGATTAATAACATGTGTCTACATCAGTTTATACATGTACGATATCCTTTAACGCTTAAAACGCATCGTTAACTATATATACCGTATATTTTAACGTTCAAGAAACGCTGTAAATTTTCCTAGCGAAGTATTGGAATTTTTTGTGGGTCTCAAAACAAACCGCGTTTATTTCCCCAAATAGAGTGAATTTATTTTTATATATATTTGTAACGGAAATGAAATATGTTTACTGTGAGGTAGGAGTTTCACCTTTAAATTTGCCTGTCTATACGTTTTGTAATATTCTGAGAAAAAATCCCCTTATTTGCTTAGACAAAGTTAAATAGTATTCAGTATAATGGAGACAAAATGTGTTCTCTGAGAAGTAGGAAGTGACATATTGAAATTTTTTATTTATTTATTCATTCATTCATTCATTCATTCATTCATTCATTCATTCATTCATTCATTCATTCATTCCTTAACATCCAAAGAATAAGTTGTCTTTTTTTCGTTTCGCAGTCCTTCCCTCTTCTACCTACCTGTTCACAGCTGGTGTCGAGGTTGTGTATTTTCACTTGATCACACTCAGACACACACCACAGTCGGTAGGACTCCTCTGGACGAGGGATCGGCCCGTCGCAGAGACCTGTACCTGACAACACAAACAGTCACAAGAGATAAACATTCATGCCCCCGGTGGGATTCGAACCCACGATCCCAGCAAGCGCTCGGCCGCAGACCCTCGTCTTAGACCGCGCGGCCACTGGGATCGGCTTCCCTTCTTTCATTACACATTAAATGACTGGTCATTAAGCCTTCTGCGATGATGCGCAGCATCAGTGGGTAGTTTGTTCCCGATGTCCTGTGACAGAGTATGCGCCTCTACTTCAAGGGTCACGACCCCTGCGAAGAATTATTGGTTATTATGCTTCACAGGCAGTGTGTTTTCCGTGAGGTAGAAAATTGTTTAATTCGCCTTATTTATACGTTTTTTAATATTCTAATAATTAGCGGTAATTTTTTCCTTCAACGGCATTAAGTTACCTGTTATTATAATGGAAAAGCAGTGTGTTCTCTGGGATGTAGGCAGTTCTTTTAAAAGTATTGTCCCGTCATTTTTATCGGTCCTAGATCATGTGATCGAAAATTCACGTTGCACTGCGTGCTTCTCATGGGGTCCTCTCAAAAATTAATTTCAAAATTTCCGCCAAAAGGCAGCCCTCCTAACGCGAGCAACATTTTCTCACTATGTTGCCCCACAAAATCAAAATTTAGTCCAAAACTTAACATTCCCTCGCTGCACATTCCAAACACTCCACGTTCCAGCGTGCTGCCTTATTTTCAGCATTTTCTGTGCCAGAAGGACGAGTGCCCACATGTTCAACAATTCTGTACTGTATGTTTGAAACGAATATAGATTTTATGTGTAAAATACATAAATATAGACAACAGGATTAAATAATACAGGAAATAAGCATAATGAAGTTGTGTGTATAATATTGGATTAATATGGATTGTTATGCTTGGAGCATTGCCGACAGCCAAATAAATGAAGAGACAGCCCTTTGACATTATACCTGTCGCTGTTGTATTGAACACTGGCAAGACCAACTGAACAAGGAATTTTATTGCCCTCAATTCACTGAACACTGAGAATAAACTGAATATTAAATTCTACATTTCTCACCGTATGTATGTGCGCTTCGGGGAACAGCCACCCCCACTCGAAGGAATACCGGATGCGCCTTCCTCGAAGTAATGTGTTCGGGGGATGAAGCTGGCTTGTCGTCTCCATTTGGTACCGAGGTTAAAACTGGGTGGAGCCTTACATCCCCCACACGCTGCTCTTTAACCTTTTAAAGCCTAGCGGTAACTTTACGTACTACCAGGTTTAACATCAAAAAATTCTGCGTGGTGCCCACATTGCGTTTATGTGTTTTGTACGGATCTCAGAACAAACAGCAACTTTTGCCTTATAAAACATTAAGAGACTGGTTTTTATAACCGAAGTGGAGAGTGTTTACAGCGCGGTACGCACTGAGTCCTTATATAAAACAGATACGCTTCGTCTTTAAAGGGTTAATTAAAGCACGGTGAGTGTTACCTGCCAGGCTCCGTTGTTCCAGTCTCGGAATCAGCTTAAGGAAGATGAGACAACAAACTGCTTGTTTCGCTGTTAGCCAGTTAGGCTAATGACTGACCGACTGACTGACTAATTAATTAACTAACTAAATAACTAGACAACTAACTAACTAACTAACTAACTAACTAACTACATGGAGAAGAGGCCTTCTTGGGAAGCTAACAGTTTCTCAGCTAGTCAAGAAATTACCCGCATTTTATGGAACCCGGAGGTTCATTATCGTATTCACAACAGCCCGCCGCGTGTCCCTATCCTGAGCCAGCTCAATCCAGTTCATGCCCCATCCCACTTCCTGAAGATCCATTTTAATAGTATCCTCCTGTCTACGCCTGAGTCTCCCAAGTGGTCGCCTTCCCTCAGGTCTCCCCACCGGAGTCCTGTATGCACCTCTCTTTTCCCCCATACGTGCTCCATGCCCCGCCCATCTCATTTCTCGATTTGATTACCCGAATAATATTTGGTGATGAGTACAGGTCATTCAGTTCCTCGTTATGTAGTCTTCTCCACTCCCCTGTCGCCTCGTCCCTCTTAGGCCCAAATATCCTCCTCAGCACCCTATTCTCGAACACCCTCAGTCTTTGTTCCTCCCGCAGTGTGAGAGACCAAGTTTCACTTCAGTTTATCTAACGACACGTAAATTAAATCATAAATGCAGTTTTAAAAATTTGGAATATGCGGGGGGTTTAGCAGTTCAGACCTCTGATTTCTCTCCGCACTTAAGCCTTGTATGTAATTAAGATGGGTAGCGATCTAACACACCTTATGTCCACTAAAGGCTTAAGTTTTCTTGCTTGTTACACTGACAGGTAGTTGTACACAGGTAAGCGGCCCCTTTGTTCGGAAAGGTATTTGCCTGCAGGCTGACTGGCATTCCAGAAGTCGGGGAATTGTGATTTTGGGTTTCCCTGGAGCAGTACAAAAGCTAAAATGCGATGGTGCAGTGCACACCTTACCAGCTTCATCCAAAAAGTTTCTTAAGTTTTATATGATAGTGGTTGATTTGTTTGAATTATTCAGACAGTTACAGAAATCTTGTAATACGTATTGAAATAACACACGAACTGTGTTATTGCATAAAGTTATAACAGCGGCTGTCAAAGTGGCTTCAAAACGCCCTGTATATTGCTTGGGAGGGATTCATGTTTTTCTGACGGGAATCAAGCACTGCTGTAACCGTGAGCCGGCAGTTGGAGGCGGACGGTTACAAAGTACGTGACCTTACAACCTTATAGTGCTCGAAGGAGGTCTGCTTACCGCCTGTGTAATTAACCTTTTAAAGCCTAGCGGTAACTTTACGTACCGCCAGGTTTAACATTAAAAAATTCTACGTGGTGCCCACATTGCGTTTATGTGTTTTGTACGGATCTCAGAACAAACAGCAACTTTTGCCTTATAAAACATTAAGAGACTGGTTTTTATAACCGAAGTGGAGAGTGTTTACTGCGCGGTACGCACTGAGTCCTTACATAAAACAGATACGCTTCGTCTTTAAAGGGTTAATTAACCTTTTAAAGCCTAGCGGTAACTTTACATACCACCAGGTTTAACATTAAAAAATTCTACGTGGTGCCCACATTGCGTTTATGTGTTTTGTACGGATCTCAGAACAAACAGCAACTTTTGCCGTATAAAACATTGATTGGTTTTTATAACCGAAGTGGAGAGTGTTTACAGCGCGGTACGTACTGAGTCCTTATATAAAACATACGCTTCGTCTTTAAACGGTTAATCCAAAACAGGAAGCCGTGTGTGTGTGTGTGTGTGCCCCTCCGTCTGCTTTCTATTACTGCCTTCCGCCGGCCGGAGCCGTTCTGGCAGCTAGCACTCTGAGTTTTCTGTGGGCATTAATTCGTTGCGCAGTTCTCTCAACTTCCATATCCAAGCATCAATTTCATTCGACGTGACATTTAACAGCCTCTGGCATTCATAAAGTCGTTAACAAGATACTGACAGTATAATTAGTTACACGTAAGTGTTAAGCCCTAATGGTAGGCGTAACGAAATTGGTTTCAATATTCTGTCAAGAGCAACTGATGCCAAATCATTAAGTGTTCCTGGGAACTTCGAAACAAACGTGAAAGCGATTCTGCATACAATTTATTTCGTAATTAACATCGCAAGGAAGTGATTGGTACTCCTGCCTCGTGTTCAAAAAATGCTTCGTTCAAGTTTCTTTCATCATGCCGACTATTTACATTGAGGCTTTTCTTGGTTTTCTTCCGTCTGTAACTGAATGCCGGTGGTGTATATCACACTGGACTGTAATCGCTTCCTTCTAGATCTCTTCCAATTTACTGTTCACTTGTTGATCCTTTCATCATGCTCTATATAGACTTATTTATTGAACGCGAATTTAACCCTTTAAAGACGAAGCGTATGTGTTTTATATAAGGACTCAGTGCGTACCGCGCTGTAAACACTCTCCACTTCGGTTATAAAAACCAATCTCTTAATGTTTTATAAGGCAAAAGTTGCTGTTTGTTCTGAGATCCGTAAAAAACACATAAACGCAATGTGGGCACCACGTAGAATTTTTTAATGTTAAACCTGGTGGTACGTAAAGTTACCGCTAGGCTTTAAAAGGTTAAGTAACTAATGAACACACTTTGTTGGTTTTATTTAGAAATAAATGATTTGTCTAACCAGCATACATATGGGTTATTTAAATAACGATTTTTCTTGCGTGTTTTGTGTATTGAATAATGTCCCAAAAAATATTCGGTTTGACAAACAACATTAAAAATTTAATACTTTTTAATAAGCGGCCGTGTTATGTAGTGTTAAAGAAAAGACACTAGTATTAGGTCATTTATAGTAAATATCACTTACTATTGCCATTTCCATGGTAGGGTAGCGGGTCACATACCCTTTCCTACTCTAGGGTCACACACATTAAGTTTTGGAAGGGCTTCTCTGCATAGTTTTTAGTATATGTAGTTTTATTTTAATTTACACGTGGCAGGTCTGTGCGGGTATCTGTTTAACGGTAAAAATCCGACGAAGGAAGGGAGAGAGAGAAGCACAAAAGGGATAAAGAAAATAAGAAAGATGGTGATATATGGAGGAGATTCGCCTTTGATATTTAAGATGGCTTCCCCGCAAGAAATCATTATTTTCGCGCGACGAAACTCGACCTTCTTAGTATAAATCTCATTAGGGGTGACGGGGGCGGTGTTTTGAATCTCAGTGGAGGTTTGAGTTGGTTGTGGAGGTCAGGTCGGGATGAAGGGTTGCAGTTTATTGCCGGCGGTATCTGCTGACGAAGGTGACGGGAAATTGTGTTGGTAGCTTAATTCCAGCGTAATTAATTAACGCACGAACCGGGGAAGGCAGTAAGTGACAACTAACTCTTCTACCTTATTTCAGAATTGCCCTCAAGACACTCTGTGACATTATGACACGTGTTCATTCGACAGTCTACCTGACACTGTCGACGTGTGACGTCACGACACGTGTTCATTCAGCAGTCCACCTGACACAGCCGACAGTGTGATATCACAACACGTGTTCATTCGGCAGTCCACCTGACACAGCTGGCAGTGTGGCCTCACGACACGTGTTCATTGGGCAGTCCACCTGACACAGCTGACAGTGTGACATCACGACGCGTTGATTGGGTAGTCCACCTGACACAGCTGACAGTGTGACCTCACGACACGTGTTCATTGGGCAGTCCACCTGACACAGCTTACAGTGTGACATCACGACACGTGTTCATTGGGCAGTCCACGTGACACAGCTGACAGTGTGACATCACGGCGCGTTCATTCGGCAGTCCACCTGACACAGCTGACAGTGTGACATCTCGACGCGTTCATTCGGCAGTCCACCTGACACACCTGACAATGTGACCTCACGACACGTGTTCATTGGGCAGTCCACCTGACACAACTGACAGTGTGAGCTCACGACACGTGTTCATTGGGCAGTCCACATGACACTTCGTACATTCAGCTGCTGACTATGCAGGTGCATAGCTGACAGTATTTAAGGCAGAAGGAGATAAACACTTTATGTAGCACGCATTGTAGGTGACAGATGGGTGCAGTGTTTCATTCTGCAGTTCTGACAGAAAAGTACATATTGGTAGACCGTTGGATAATATTAACCCTTTAAAGACGAAGCGTATCTGTTTTATATAAGGACTCAGTGCGTACCGCGCTATAAACACTCCACTTCGGTTATAAAAACCAATCTCTTAATGTTTTATAAGGCAAAAGTTGCTGTTTGTTCTGAGATCAGTACAAAACACATAAACGCAATGTGGGCACCACGTAGAATTTTTTAATGTTAAACCTGGTCGTACGTAAAGTTACCGCTAGGCTTTAAAAGGTTAATTGCGCAGAAGAAATAGAGTATGAGGTTTTGGGTAGCATTTAGCCGTCTGTAGCAGTGGTGCAGTAACGGTAGTTGTGAACCCGGTAACGAAAATCACGCTTTGACAATAAGTAACACCATCAGCGTCTCAGGAAGCACTGCACTCGGTGGAACCTCCTTATTTTGCTATAAATCAATTGTGCCTGTGGTTGGGCCGATAAGGTGGTTCGGTTGAAATAAACAGTTACCAGAGGGCTTCTGCCTTTCATATTGTGGGCGTCTGGTGTTGAGAGTGTGTGGGCCGTTACGTCACTGCTGTCGTCTTTTATGAACGTACTGCCGTCATCTTCATCTCAGAGTTTCCTGGAGTTAGAGGCGAGGTTTTCCTCTCAAAAGTCTTTATATGTCTACAGGTCATACAGTGTCACGAACGTATGTGGGCGACATTTAGTATTTGGAATTACGTACAAATTTTAATTGAAATGTGACCGTTTTTGGTTACAGTAATTATGCTTTAAAATAACGACGTCGGAAACAAATTTAAAAACGTCTAATATCGATTTGGTATCCAGACAAGCACGAGACTTTAATACTGTCCGTTCGTTCATTTACTTTTCTACAACATGTTTCGGCAGTTTCATTCTGTCATCATCAGAGAGAAACACAAGTACGTAATTGGGAAAATGTGCTATGGATGAGGCCGCTCCTTCACGTTTGGCGTGATGAAATACATAAACTTAGCTGCAGTCATGATAGACACAGACACACCACAGTATATATATATTTTTTTGCACACTGCGTCGTTTACCCTAAAGTTGTGCCAATGTACTACATGTTTCGGCTTGGATGAGCCATCATCAGGTACATGTATAAATGTTAAAACCCAGACCCTTAACGACATAACATAAAGTGGCGTAAAAATAGTACAAAAGCATTAGTGAATCTTCACTAGTGCACTGTTTTTGACTGTAAAACCGTTCCAGGGAAAACTGGTGTAACTTAACCCTTTAAAGACGAAGCGTATCTGTTTTATATAAGGACTCAGTGCGTACCGCGCTGTAAACACTCCACTTCGGTTATAAAAACCAGTCTCTTAATGTTTTATAAGGCAAAAGTTGCTGTTTGTTCTGAGATCCGTACAAAACACATAAACGCAATGTGGGCACCACGTAGAATTTTTTAATGTTAAACCTGGCGGTATGTAAAGTTACCGCTAGGCTATAAAAGGTTAAGGATCTGGGTTTTAACATTTATACATGTCCCTGATGATGGCTGGGCCGAGCCGAAACATGTAGTACATTGGCACAACCTTAGGGTATAATGACGTAGTGTGCAAAATAAATATATACCGTGGTGCGTCTGACTGTGTTCGTTATCGCTGTACTTGTATTTAGAATAACAAACTGGAGTGACCCAAATTAAGATAAACTTATCTACTATTCACAGTGAATAACAATAAACACACAAGTAGGAGTTAAAATAATTAAAATGCAAAGGTTTTGTTGATTTTAAGGATGGGTGAGATGTCTCTATGTTGTTACGTCAACATGTGACTGGTATGAACCACGCAACTGGTAATAATTGACGCTATTTTTGGCGGTAGTATCATGGCTTTTATGTGTGGCGTAAATTTTCTTCTGTGCTTATATTGAATCTTCACGTATGGCTATCCAAACATGTTGAACACTCTGTATCGCTAGGGAGGGTTATTGAACTTTGTATGGAATCTGTTTTCTGCAATCATCTGTTCTGGAGTCATAATACCTGTGAAATCGAAAAATCTGTATGCATTGCTACTCCAGAGCAGACGATTCCAGAAAACAGATTCCATACAGTGGAAGTCCCAACAGCCTTCCCTAGCGATACCTGTATTGCTAGGGAAGGCTGTTGTTCAACAAGCTTCGATAGCAATAGGTGAAGGTTCAACGTAACGCAATAAAGTGGCCGTGCCATGGCTCAGGCGGTTAGCCGCCGGCCTCCCACCGCGGAGGTCCGGGTTCGATGCCGGGTCAGTCCATGTGCGATCTGTGGTGGACAAAGTGGCACTGGGACAGGTTTTCCCCCGAGTACTTCGGTTTTCCCCTGTCAGTTTCATTCCACCCGTCCTCCATTACTAGGAAAAGGACAAAAATAATAATCATCATCTTCATCTTCATCACAGCGTTGCACAAGAAGCCTCAAGGCTGCAGTGCGTCCGTAGCGTCTGCTGCGGGGCCCTTCACTAATAAAAAAAAACGCAATAAAAGAAAATTTATGCCACATGTAAAACCCACCGTAACACGACTCGAAGTCGCGTCAAACACAGCTATTTGATTAGGGAAGGTCACAGATTCGAATAGAATATGTTTTAATGCAATAATGGCTTCTTAAAGATTGCTACGTTATTTCACACCAGGTTAACTGCCGAGAGTTTTTGTAAGTAACGGCAAACACGGTGGGGGGGGGGGTCCTAGAATTACGAGGAAAAATAATACTAATAATAAATAAGAAACAAAAACCTAGGGAGGGAATGTGGCCTGGTGGTTATGACAGTAAAAATCCAACGAAATTCCATGATTTCAGAATCACCTCGCGATGTTGATTATATCTGCACTGTTTCGGAGTATTACGCGGCGTTGAGTGGTAATTCACTTAGCAACGACGTCCCGAAACGTCGGTAAAGGATTACCATTTAACGCTGGGTAATACCCCAGACAATCACAGACAACAGTGAAATTGTAAATTGGAATCTGCATTAGTAAGTCGATTTTTCCCCGAATAGACAGATATCGCTACAGATGGCGTTGGCAGCCGATCCACATGTAATTACCTAATCCACTTAATAAAATAATGATAGTAATAATAACTCAGAAAATGCGCGAAATAGAAAAGTAGACCGTATGAATTCAGACCGAAATCTGTGCCATGAGATGGTTTAAAATTTAAAGCCTAGCGGTAACTTTACGTACCACCAGCTTTAACACTAAAAAATTCTACGTGGTGCCCACATTGCGTTTATGTGTTTTTTACGGATCTCAGAACAAACAGCAATTTTGCCTTATAAAACATTAAGAGACTGGTTTTTATAACCGAAGTGGAGAGTGTTTACAGCGGGGTACGCACCGAGTCCTTATATAAAAGAGATATGCTTCAGTCTTTAAAGGGTTAGTATAAGTCCTTACGTTCAGAACAGTGCATTTGCTTCTCGCGATGCCCCACCCCGTGCTCTCAATGTCAGTTCATTGCCCTTCTGGGCTGAGGGGCTGTTATAGCTTGCGCTGGGCCTGCCTGTTTCACATTTTGCAGTTGTAAGGTGAAGTGTTTTTTAACCGACTCCGTGCCAGAGCGCGCGTTTTAAAAGCGACAGATATAATAATAAGAGAAAAAGAAATTCTCGTGTAATCTAATATGTTTCTCATGTAATCTGGTGCGTTTGAGAGATGTTTGGAGAGCCTGGAAACTGAAACTAGATTTAATAAACTCTGCTCCGAATATATGAAAGACGACCGTAGTAAATCCGTGGAGCAGTCCGTGTTTTAAATTACGAAGCGCTTATAGGATTGTGAATGTGAAATGTTATACGGGGGGGGCTTTGCTGTCGCCATTTCACCGTGTTGCAGTCTCACCGGAGGGGACAGGAGTTTCGGAGAAATTAATGCCTCTGTCTTCAGGACCGTAAATCTTCATTGCCGTAAAATCATCAGATCTTGCAACGTCATCACCACCACCACCACTACAGTCACTAATATTAATACCACCACCGCCGCCGCCGCCACCACCACCACTACCACCACCACCACCACCACCACCACCACCACCACCGCCAACACTACCACCACCAACACCAACACCACCACCACCACCACCACCACCACTACCACCATTACCACCACCACCGCCGCCGCCGCCACCACCACCACCACCACCAATACTACCACCACCACCACCACCACCACTACCACCACCACTACCGCCACCACCACTACCGCCACCACCACTACCACCACCACCACCGCCACCACCACCACCACTACCACCATTAGCAGTCCGGTACGATCAGCGCAGATCGGACCGGACTGCTA
>BLKM01000792.1:36687-49469 GCA_013340265.1 Coptotermes formosanus | reverse complement strand
AAAAACCAGTCTCTTAATGTTTTATAAGGCAAAAGTTGCTGTTTGTTCTGAGATCCGTACAAAACACATAAACGCAATGTGGGCACCACGTAGAATTTTTTAATGTTAAACCTGGTGGTACGTAAAGTTACCGCTAGGCTTTAAAAGGTTAATATTGTACTTACCTACATTTTCAGTGAATGAGTTACCGTCCCCCCACTACTGTATTATGTAACGTTATATGCTACATGTTTGGACTGATTTTTACAGTCATTATCAGGCCTTTCATGTAGAAAATGTAAATGTAAAATTCGTAGTAATGAATTCTCATTTTTACGTAAGTTAAATAACTTTTTGGAATAAAATAAATATAATTAGTTGTAAAAATATTTAAAACGTGTGGGCCCCGTGGTTTCGTGATCTGTTCCAATGTGGCAATTCGTGGGTGTAGATTTGTTGTGGTTGTGTATAAGATCGTGACTTTGACGTTTCGGCCGTATTGGTTGCCTTTCTCATGGTTCTAGATAGATATGATGACTGGTGGCTACAGAATTTCTGCACGCGTTGTGTTTATATGTTTTACTTGATTCTCACAGTAGACATGGATTATTTTCCTAAACAAAGTGAAAAAGTTGTTATTTGGAATGATGAAGCAGTGTGTTTGGTGTGAGGTGTGAATCGAATTTTTATATATTATTGATACATAGACGTTCCAACACTTTATGGCAAAGTGTCACACCCGTTACTGTCGGGTGGTTCGCGGGCCGCACGTGGACAAATAACAGCCAGTGGTGTACACAACCACCTTAATTATTGCGTATCTGTTATAGCGTACGTAATTTGCTAATGTCGCCGCGGGCTGCAGGTTAGAGACGCCGATTTAGAAGAAACTTTGCCTGAAAAATGTTGAGATGTTTAAATTAACAGCGAAAATTGTAATTAACGGAATTCTCTGCAGCCATGTCGCCAAATTAATCTCCATGATGAACTCTGTGCTCCTCTGAGATATTAAGCGGCGTTCGAGTGGTAGTTACGTACCGACGTTTCAGCACAACCTATCGGTCCCAACTTCAAGGATCAAGAAGTCCAAGAAGGAAGGCTGTTAATACCTGGTAGGCAGTTTATAAGGGCAACCGCCGGTACAGAACCACCACTCAACGCTGCGTAATATCGCAGGTCTCATCTACGTCGCGACGGAAACCTAAAATCACACAAATCCCAGTGATGTTTCCACGAGATATATGTCCCTTCGTGAGTGCTTTATACGATATTTTCCTCATTGCCAGCGGTGCTAACACACGTGTTTTATATTCTGTTTGTTTACGAAACATTGCTGTAAATATCCTAAACACATCTGAGAATTTTTTTTTAAATTTTACAGTGCTTTCACCGTGCATTTTTATTACATAATTTCAAATACCAACAGATGCACTTTATATATATATAACACTTTTTGACAACGCTGCTATACCCGACATGTTTCGGCGCCTATCACGGCGCCATCATCAGGGCTTATACCTAGGTCTTCTCATAAAATCCATATGTTTCGTTGTAGGTTTGAATGATGTATCACGTACACACTATCAGGAGAATGGGTGCAGCAATGTCGGGTGTAGCAGTGTTGTGAAACAGTGTTATATATATAAAAGTGCATTTGTTGGTATCTGAAATTACACCTGATAAGTCTATTACATACGCCCCTTCTATTACTAACTAACTAACCAACTAACTAACTAACTAACTAACTAACTACGTGGAGCAGAGGCCTTCTTCAGAAGCTAACAGTTTCTCAGCTAGTCAAGGATGCCCCGCATTTTATGGAACCAGGAGGTTCATTACCGCATTCACAAGAGTCCGCCCCTTGTCCCTATCCTGAGCCAGCTCAATCCAGTCCATGCCTTCATCCCACTTCTTGAAGATCAATATTAATATTATCCTCCCATCTTCGCCTGGGTCTCCCAAGTGGTCGCCTTACCTCAGGTCTCCCCACCAAAATCCTGTATGTACCTCTTTTTTGCCCATACGTGCAACATGCCCCGCCCATCTCATTCTCGTTCTGATTACCCAAATAATATCTGGTGATGACCCCCTTCTATTACAGTAATAAACACGGTCTGACACACCACAGCGTATATTTATTCTGCACACCACACCATTCTACTCCAGGTTTGTGCCAATTTAAGATATATATTTTGGCACAACCTTGGAGTAGAATGGTGCAGTGTGCAGAATAAACACATGCTGTGGTATGTCAGGCTGTGTTTATTGTTACTGTAACTGAACTAACACACCGGGATGACCGTGCCATGGCTCAGGCGGTTAGCCGCCTGCCTCCTACCGCGGAGGCCCGGGTTCGATGCCGGGTCGGTCCATATGGGATTTGTGGTGGACAAAGTGGCGCTGGGACAGGTTTTTCTCCTATCACTTCGGTTTTCCCCTGCCAATTTCGTTCCACCGGGGCTCCATTACTAATAAAGGGACAAAAAATAATCATCGTATTCATCACAGGGTTGCACAAGAAGCCTCAAGGCTGCGGTTCGCCTGTAGCGTCTGCTGCGGGGCCCTTCACCACTAACACACCAGGATGACCCAAGTTAAGACATCCCGACTCTGTTTGCAGAAGATGAACATTTACAAATTGCTGGCAATGGGCAGGGTAAAAGTGCTTCCAGTTTATACGGTGTTCAGTTGAAGTCACCCACAGTGTGTACATCAGAGTGCACTCACGACTGCGTTATTCAAGCATCACGTAGGAAGGAGAAGTGGTGGTAACTCGATGCATCTTGACCTCTGCAGATGAGTGGCCCATGTCCTTATGCGCCTGCCGCTTTACACCTGAGGAATGGGCCGACGGTACCCACTGGATAGGGGGCTGGGTGGGCCCCTTTGTTGTCCTGGAGGCGGTCATGAAGACAGATGCGTCTTTATATGCCCTGCCGGTCCGCTCAATAGACGAGTCAGTGTAGCACCTGCGCTATCCCGTCTCGTGTTCTGTTCCTATTGCTTTACACGTCTTTCTTGCTTACGGCCTGCCTTAGACTGCATTCTCATTATAATATACGGGGTGATTTACGAATTAACCCTTTAAAGACGAAGCGTATGTTTTATATAAGGACTCAGTGCGTACCGCGCTGTAAACACTCTCCACTTCGGTTATAAAAACCAGTCTCTTAATGTTTTATAAGGCAAAAGTTGCTGTTTGTTCTGAGATCCGTACAAAACACATAAACGCAATGTGGGCACCACGTAGAATTTTTTAATGTTGAACCAGGTGGTATGTAAAGTTACCGCTAGGCTTTAAAAGGTTAAGAACTGTTTATTTTGTTAACCCTTTAAAGACGAAGCGTATCTGTTTTATATAAGGACTCAGTACGTACCGCGCTGTAAATACTCTCCACTTCGGTTATAAAAACCAATCTCTTAATGTTTTATAAGGCAAAAGTTGCTGTTTGTTCTGAGATCCGTACAAAACACATAAACGCAATGTGGGCACCACGTAGAATTTTTTAATGTTAAGCCTGGTGGTACGTAAAGTTACCGCTAGGCTTTAAAAGGTTAAAGTCTTTATATGAAGATCCTATTCTTAATGTATTTTGCAGTAAGAAATGTATATATGTCATACATGTCTCAAGGTATACGGATTGACAAAAAATCAAAATATGAAGCAGGTACTTCCATAGGGTTCTTGTACCTGTGTGCAGTAAATATTCAACATAACCGTTCTCAGCATCAATACACATCACGGAAGGTCTGTGAAAACCGATCTGGTTGGTTGTTTCTCTGCTTTATGGATTGGTCGTAGTGGTACATAGGATTGGCCATCCACATCTTTATATCTTAACCCCCTTGACCATGGATCTCCAACCAGCAGCCCGTCAGACTGTATTCTGCGGCCCGCGGCCACATTTGTAAATTGTGTATATACTACAGAAATTCCACAGTAATTCAGGCCGTTAGGAGCAGCTACCAGTTACTGTAATTTTTCCACATGCTGCCCGCGAGCCAGCCCACAATATACAGAATGTGGCACTTTGCCTTATAAAGAGTGGACACCCCTGCCCTGGACTTTTATCTGTGTGGAACTTGAATGATTTGTTTTTTTCAGCAAGACGTAGAAACACGAACGATAATTTGGTCCGTCGTATTTTGGATGCCGACATCCATGTGAAAAACCCGTACTGATTATACGACGTGAGATACAAGCCCGACTCATGGGCGTTCCACGATGTGTACAGGGCTGAAAACAGTGATACTGAACCTTTGTTCGCATATTTATAAGTAACAAAACAGGCAGTTTGCGTATAACGTAGCATTGAGGCGCGTTCGCGTAACCATTATTGCCGTGGAAAAGCAATAATATTACACATTCTGAGTGTGTGTCTGTAGCCTTACTTATCCAGCACGCAAAGCGCATGCGCCGTATTATATTGTCATCTGTGGCCTGTCTGGCTGTACCATATTTTTCCACATTATCTCATAAACGGCACGATTTTCGGGAAAAAGTTATTGAACTCACAATGAATGTTTTGATTTTTTCGATAACTCTTGTCTTAAACATTTCTCATTTTAAGACGAATTCAGCGAGGAATTGGCATAAATGTACACAGGTCTTCATACGAAGTACCTGTTATTCTTATCAGATTTCATTAAACTTAACTTCTTTCTACAGATTTTCGAAAAATACTCCAATATCAAATTCCATGGAAATCAGCCCAACGGTTTCCGAGTTGTTCCATGCGGACGGACGGACAGACATGATGAAACAAATAGTCGCTTTTTTAACTTTTGCGAAGACGCCTACAAGCTGTATGTAAGTGCATGCTTGGTTAATCTGAACTTTGACATTGCAGGCAGTAACAAGTATGTAACCGCTTAAAAGTCTGAGATGTATTTACATGACATTTCCGACTGTCAGTAGGCCCCTGCGCTATGTATACAGTCATGTATCACTCTGTGTACACGTGTATATTTTCTGTTATACTGCGGAATTTGTCGGTTACGTTTCACGTGCTTTTTCTCTAAAGGGTGTCTCATTCATAGGAATATATAGGAATTATGCTTTTTTACATTATTCAACTTGGAAGTAATTTCGTATCGCAACAGTCATTTTGTATGTATCAAAAATAAATTTAACGCTTTAAACCTTAGTGGTTTCTGGATACACCGCCACGTGTAGCATCACAGTTCAGCGTTTCACAAACACGCAGTGTATGCATGCGTCACGTAAGATTGTCACAATAAAGCGACGTTTTCCTTATACAGCACCCACTGCTTCGCCTTTCTAATGCAGAGTGTATTTTCTGTAAGGCACGAATTGAATCTGTATATATGATTTAGGTAAATTTTAAACTTCAAAAAGTATATACACATTTTTCCCTCTTCGACTTTTTGCGTCATTAACCCTTTAACCTTTTAAAGCCTAGCGGTAACTTTACGTACGACCAGGTTTAACATTAAAAAATTCTACCTGGCGCCCACATTGCGTTTATGTGTTTTGTACGGATCTCAGAACAAACAGCAACTTTTGCCTTATAAAACATTAAGAGATTGGTTTTTATAACCGAAGTGGAGAGTGTTTACAGCGCGGTACGCACTGAGTCCTTATATAAAACAGATACGCTTCGTCTTTAAAGGGTTAAAGACGAAACGTAATGTGTTCTATATAAGGAGTCAGTGCGTACCGCGTAGTAAACACTTTCAACCTCGGTTATAAAAATGAATGAGTTTCTGATGTTAACGGCAAAAGTTGCAGTTTGTTCCGAGATATGTACAGAATACATAAACGCGATTTGAGCACTGTGGAGAATTGCTGAATGTTGAACCCGGTGGTACGTAAAGTTACCGCTAGGCTTTAAAAGTTTAATAAGGTAAGGAGCAGGCTCTGCTAGATCGAGGATCAAGAAAACGTAAAACGCATAAACAAAAAATTAAGGGTAGGACAAATATTCATTATACTGTGGGTAATTCGAGTCCGCGATTGGAATAAATGTACAGTTCAGTACATCGCGTAGTCTGGTGGGGGTTACCATCTCCCGTTATGATATCGGGTCGTCTGGTAGGTGGTTATAATCGGTTCTGACGGACATGGAGTGGGAGTTTATACAGATTTTATTATTAATCAACCAACTACTGCACTATTTTACAATCTCCAACATGTTTCGACTGTAAATTATTTGGCTATCATCAGGGAGGACGCTTTTCTTAGACAACAAGCAGCGTATGTTACACTGGTGAATGACTGGTTATTTTGACATATTATAACGAACAATATCATATGCTAAAACGTATGTGCTGAAACCAGAGTTGAAATTGAAATTGGTTATATACAATTGTTGGTTATGAATAAGGGTTAAACTCCCTTTCCAAGCATCTAGGATTTCCTTGTTTCCAACATGTGGAAAGAACCCTAGTTGTACTCCCGTTGTGTAGTGTGCTAGTGCCAACTCTGTACTGCACTGTAGTGTAATGTACTGTACAATTGTACAGTATTGTTTTATATATATACATATATGTTTTATATAATTAACTAACTCCATGGAGCAGAGGCCTTCTTGAGAAGCTAACAGTTTCTCACCTAGTCAAGAAATTCCGCACATTTTATGGAACCCGAAGGTTCATTACCGCATTCACAAGAGCCCGCCACCTGTCCTTATCCTGAGCCAGCTCAATCCAGTTCATGCCCCCATCCCACTTCTTGAAGATCCATTTCAATATTATCCTCCCATCTACGCCTGGGTTTCCCAAGTGGTCGCCTTCCCTCAGGTCTCCCCACAAATTTCCTGTATGCACATCTCTTTTCCCCATACGTGCTACATGGCCCGCCCATCTCAGTCTTCGCGATTTCATTACCCGAATAATATTTGGTCATGAGTACAGGTCATTAAGTTCCTCGTTATGTAGTCTTCTCCACTCTCCTGTCGCCTCGTCCCTCTTAGGCCCAAATATCCTCCTCAGCACCCTATTCTCGAACACCCTTAGTCTTTGTTCCTCCCTCAGTGTGAGAGACCAAGTTTCAGACCCATACAAAACAACAGGCAAAATTATAGTTCTGTAT
This sequence comes from Coptotermes formosanus, assembly GCA_013340265.1. Classification (NCBI taxonomy): domain Eukaryota; kingdom Metazoa; phylum Arthropoda; class Insecta; order Blattodea; family Rhinotermitidae; genus Coptotermes; species Coptotermes formosanus. The sequence goes on along the minus strand of BLKM01000792.1, from coordinate 42,436 downwards.
ACCCTAATCTTTGTGCTTTTGGATAGCAGCCTGGAAGACAAAACATTCTTCACCGAATGATACCAAGCATTCCCCGACTTCAGTCTGCTCTTAATTTCTTCATGAATGGAGCTTCTGTTCGTTAGGGTTGCTCCCAAATATTTGAATCCTTCCACCCTTTCAAAGGATTTAATATCTATATTTATGCTGTGATTGTGTCCTGCATTCTGATTTCGAGACATGACCATGTACTTAGTTTTCTCAGCATTTACTTCTAGACCAATCCCCTTACCAGCAATCACTAAATCCTCTGCGTTTTTCTTTATACTATGTATGCTTCCGCCCAATACATTAACATCATCAGCATAAACCAGAAGCTGATGTGTACCATTCAATTTCAAGCCCTCCTGGTTTGCCTGAACCCTCCTAATGATATATTCTAAAGCAAAGTTGAAAAGCAATGGCGACAGAGCATCTCCTTGTTTCAAGCCATTCTTAATAGGGAACGTGTCAGACAGATGTTTGCCTACCCGAACTCTGCTATATGTTTCACTTAGGCACATTTTTATTAACCTTACTAGTTTCATGGGGATACCGAACTCAATGAGAATATTATACAAGACCTCGTTCCTAACTGAATCATAGGCTTCCTTGAAGTCTATAAATAGCTGATGCACTGCCTCATTGTATTCCCATTTTTTCTCAAGTACTTGACGAATGCTGAATATATGATCAGTAGTTGACCTGTTATGTCGAAATCCACACTGATGATCCCCAATAATTTCCTCTGCATATGGAGTTAACCTTGACAAAGGAATGTTGGATAGAATTTTATACGTAGTCGACAAAAGTGATATGCCTCAATAGTTACTACAATCTGTTTTATCACCCTTCTTATAAATAGGCACAATGCATGGCTCCTTCCATTCCTCAGGCAATTCCTCCTTATTCCAAATAGAAATAATAAGTTTATGGATTTCAGACCGAATAATCCTACCCCCTGCTTTAATCAATTCTGCTGGAATCTGGTCAATACCTGGTGATTTGTGACTTTTTAGCTTTTCAGTAGCCATCTCAACCTCAAAGGCACTGGGCTCAGGCACTAGTGGCTCTGCCGTGTGTACTTCAGTCTGTCTAACATCATTAACCGCGTGTATATTCAACAGCTGGGAGAAATTATTCCTCCACGTAGCCAAAATACTGTGGGAGTCTGCAACCAGGTCGCCCTTCTCATCCTTTACTACATTACTTCTAGGCTGGTACCCCCTCTTAAACTCATTGATACCCCTATACAAGTCTCTTATATTCTTGTTCTTACTGTTTGTTTCAGGTTCCTTAATTTAAGCTTTCAGATATTCCTTCTGTTTGTTCCTGAAATGTCTACTAGCTTCACGTCTTACATTGTGCAGATTATCTCCATTATTTTGGTTTGGATTCTGTAACCACCGAATTTTAGCCTGCTTCCTTTTATCTAAAACTTCTGCACATTCTGCATCAAACCATGGTGTATGCTGCTTCCGTTCGTGTAGACCTAGACTCTCTTGAGCTGAGATTTTGATATTGTCTTTAATGTTTTCCCAAGCCCTATTTATGTCCTCACTAACATTTAAGTTTTCCAAAGCTGCAAACCTGTTTGAGATCTTAAGCTGATACTGTTTCCTAACCTCTAGTTCACTTAGCTCCTTGAGATTAAATGTCTCGGCATCAAACTTCTGTGCTGCTTGTTTACTTACTGCCAGTCTTTCCCTAACTTTCGCAACCACCAGATAGTGATCAGTATCACAGTCAGGTCCCGTGAAAGATCGCACATCGAGTATACTGGAATGCCGTCTCCTATCTATCAATATGTGATCGGTCGATTGTGAGTCTTCCCATCAGGAGAGGTCCAGGTGTATTTATGAATGTTTCGGTGAGGAAACATAGTGCTCTTAACAACTAGATTCTTTGATGTGGCAAAGTTTACTACTCTAACACCGTTATCGTTACTATCCTGATGTAAACTCTCATTCCCAATAGTCGGTTTGAAAATATCGTCTCTCCCTACTTTTGCATTAAAATCTCCTAACAGAATTTTCATATGGTGCTCACGAAAATGATCAAAACCCCCTTCTAATTCCTCATAGAAGCTGTCCTTTGAATCATCACCTTTCTCTTCTGTTGGTGCATGCGCATTCAGCACAATGATATTACACCAGCGGCCTCTCAGCACTATGTATGACATCCTAGCACTAACAAACTCCACTCTCTTGATTGCTGATACTATTCTCTGGTGCACAAAAAAACCTGTTCCCAATTGATGATTTTCCTGCCCTTTGCCATAGAAAAAAGTATACTCCCCGGCTCTTACAGTCCCTTCTTTGTCCCACCTAACCTCCTGTACACCCACTAAATCTAACTTGTACTTAGCTAATTCCCTGACCACTGTCATAAGTGACCCTGACCTATACATGCTCCTCACATTCCATGTTCCAAAACTCGTGTCCCTTTTCCGTAGCTGGGGTCGTACCAAAGAATCGTTCCAGGTCCGAGGCATTGTGTAATGTTTCGAAACATCATGATTTTTTACGGAGTGGAGTTGTTAGCACCTCGCCCTACCCCCAAGCTGGAAGACCACCCGTCGTCGGCTGTCCGCGACTGCTTATTCAATGTATTCGCAGCTACCCTCCATACCTGGAGGCCGTTCCTCCATCCGCAACCTGAGGACGCGCCATGCCGTGGTGACAGGGACCAACTTAACATGGATATGTTTTATATATACACATTAATGTATATGTTGTTTTATATATATATATGTTTTATATATGCACATTAATGTATATGTTTTATATATACACATTAATGTGTATGTTGTTTTATATATATATGTTTTGTATATGCATATTAATGTATATGTTTTATATATACATGTTTTATATATACACATTACTGTATATGTTGTTTTATATATATACATGTTTTATGTATACACATTAATGTGTATGTTGCTTATATGTATATATTTTGTATATACACAATGTATATGTTGTTTTATATGTACATATGTTTTATATATTAATTTATATTTTGTTTTATATGTACACATATGTTTTATATATACACTTTAATGTATACTTTTAATCTATTGTAAAGCGAAGGCCTTCCCTTCTCTGATAGGTACAGTGCCGAAATCCATAATTTGAAGCAGAGCCTGGTGATGGTTGTTATGTACAGCGAAACCGGTCGTTCCAACCTCAAAACTAAAGTGACGTACAGTATAAAGTTGGCTGTTTCCTACACCAAAAATTGTATATAACATCAATTTTAATTTTAACACTGGGTTTAGCACATAAATTTTAGCATATAATGTTGTTCGTTATAATATGTCAAAATAACCAACCGTTCACCAGTATATCATACGCTGCTTGCCTAAGAAAAGCGTCCTCCCTTATGATGGCCGAATAATTTGCGGTCGAAACATGTTGTAGATTATAAAATAGTGCAGCAGTTGATTAACAATATAATCCGTACAATAAACAGCTGCACGGAAGAAGTACAACGTTAAACGCAGTCAGAATGTTGCTCTGAAGTGATTGTAACCGCCTACCAGTCTACATGATGTCGTAACTCATATATCGATATGAATCTGTCTGCCTTAAAGAGCTAAAACTTCATATAATCGATTCCTGAAATTAGAATGTTGTAGTACACATTTTATTTTCTGTGGCGTAACAGTCCACTCGGTCTTAGGCCACCTCATTGTTAGAGTTTCTAGATCACACACAATTATACACACACAAACGGTAGGACTCCCCTGAAAGAGGGATCAGCCCGTCGCAGAAGCCGCTACCTACACAAGACACAATAAACACAAGAGACGAACATCCATGCCCTCAGTGGGATTCGAACCGGCAACCCCAGCAGGCGAGCGGCCGCACACCTACGCCTTAGACCGCGCGGCAACCGGGGTCGGCCACGTAATACGCATAGAAGTTTGCGTTTTGCATACGCAGTTGTAATGATAATAATCATGCATATATTTCACCTACCGTAACTTTAATATGCTCAACCATTCGCCGAGAGAGTCGGTTTTGTTAGTTTCAGTCAGTTTCAGAATAAAGAAGGAATGTCTTTAGTCGAATTTAGCTCCTAAATTACATGTATATTTGCCATGTCTTGTGTGAGGAAAGAAGTGTGCTTTGTAAAACGTGCTGAATATTTGGATTAGTTTTTTTTAAGAGACTAATTGAAACACGTTGAAATTATTTTGGCTGAGCACGTGACAGACCTGAAGATTCACAGCGTGACTGTTAAACCGACTGTAACACTTCAAGAACATCTGGAATAAGGAAATTTGTATAAACAGAGTATTTTTGGATTTCTTATTGGCTCTTGCATGCAGCTGTCTGTTAACTACAATGTATTTATAGGAGATCCATTTCTATCTCTCCACGCACGTAACTCATAATTCAACTGTTAACCCTTTGCGCTCGAACTTGCGTAATTGCGAAACTTGATGGAGAAGTTAGCGCTCTTGCTTTTGTATGCTGGAGGTCCGTCTTTCGAATCTCTACCTGCAGACTGGCGTTATCTTTAGTGAAAAATTTCTTGCGCTTACTCAGTCCCTCCCAAGTAATACATCACACTACGTCACAGCTGCTTAGTTTCAGTTGATCACTAATTATTTTATGATGCATTGCTATATAAGGATCTACTGAAGGCGTCGTTAAACAAATAAATAAAAGTAAATATAAATATTCCGGCTGGTGTTCTGTAAGACGTTATTATTACCCGTCTACGACAGTTACTCACATGCCGTCGGCTCTGTTACATTACACTTAGACAACCGCACACCGGTTCAGTTACAACGCTACATATCGGAGAGTTACCTGGTAATACGTAACGTAGAATGCAGTTGTTGCAGGAAGTGATGTCTAAATTCGAAAACAATTTACAGACACGTGAAAAGTTTTCGAACTTCGGTTATAAAAACCAGTCTCTTAATGTTTTATAAGGCAAAAGTTGCTGTTTGTTCTGAGATCCGAACAAAACACATAAACGGAATGTGGGCACCACGTAGAATTTTTTAATGTTAAACCTGGTGGTACGTAAAGTTACCGCTAGGCTTTAAAAGGTTACGAGAACAGTCAGAAGGCGAGTGCTGACTGCAACCAAGTTAAACAATTATGGTTTACAAATCGTAAGACACAGATCGCGAAGCAAGACCGAGTTTCATGAAATGGAGGAATAGGCTCCATACGTATCGTGTTTAGCGGTAGAAATTGCTTGTATCTCAGTGGCTATGTGAACTTTCAGAATAACAGGTTTCCCAGGTCAAACAAACAAGTGCTGTTACATTTTTTGACGGTTGGTGTGTGGTGTGCTATAAGTGCGACTGGGATTAGTGTGTCCATTCTTTTCTAATGACGCAAATTCATACCCATATGTTGCACATAACACTGACACCGTTACCTAAACACCTTTCTGTTTACCAGAGATCCTGGTTCTTTTTTGAGCAACATACTGCAATAGCGCAAGGCACAAAAAATTCTGTGCTTTTTTGAATGTATTTATTATTTACAGCGTCCTAAATATTTAATTTAACCGTTTAAAGACGAAGCGTATCTGTTTTGTATGAGGACTCAGAGCGTACCGCGCTGTAAACACTCCACTTCGGTTATAAAAACCAGTCTCTTAATGTTTTTATAACGCAAAAGTTGCTGTTTGTTCTGAGATCCGTACAAAACACATAAACGCAATGTGGGCACCACGTAGAATTTTTTAATGTTAAACC
>BLKM01000792.1:22957-36658 GCA_013340265.1 Coptotermes formosanus | reverse complement strand
ACAACCCATCATCTTTTTCTTCAACCCCCCCCCCCCCCCCCCCCCCCCGCGAAACCGTAAATGCACGTCACCTCAAGAAAAGCATTCAGAACATAGTGTTCTCAATTTGAGTAGCAGAACTTCGACGTGCAATGAACATGGTGTATGTTAGGTGTGACGCGTGTCTGCCAGCTGAGAAACATCTAACATCATTTGCTATACATTAAACTACGTAAAACGCGTGAACACCGACTCACGGCGGGCTGGAATAGCAGCGATCGCTGTGCGGAATGTCGTCACGCGAAACGGTCTGAGTGAAAGACTGATGCTGGTTGCAGAATGATGTAATATCGCTGAATCTTTAAACAGTTTTAGTCACCTCATTTTTGAGGTTAAGACTTTGTATTTTACTTGATTTCCTTAAAAATGGGAATTACTTGTGAAGGATGAGACCAAAATCCTGTTGTCTTATAATATAAGGCTTGTTCGAAAAAGTGGATTTTCAACGATTATCACACAAATGTACCGAACATTATGGTTCGCGGTCTTGCTGGAACATTATGATAGTACGTACGTCCTTGTGTTGTGCAGAAAACAGTTAAGCACAGCGGTTCTTGTGTACTGGGTGACGGACACTTCATTTGTTTGCTCAGTTTAGGAGTGTAAATTTTATATCCGAAGTATGCGGTATTTGTTTACAGTCCCAAAATTGGACATTAATTTCTATTAATGCGTGATATATTAAATGGCGTTTCGTCATGCAGCAAGACGCTGCACCCTAGTACTAAACTTAACTCCATGGAGCAGCGGCCTTCTTGAGAAGCTAACAGTTTCTCAACTAGTCAAGAAATTCCCCGCATTCTACGGAACCCGGAGGTTCATTACCGTATTCACAAGAGCCCGCCACCTGTCCTTACCCTGAGCCAGCTCAATCCAGTCCATGTCCCATCCCACTTCTTGAAGATCCATTTTAATATTATCCTCCCATCTACGCCTGGGTTTCCCAAGTGGTCGCCTTCCCTCAGGTCTCCCCACCAAAATCCTGTATGCACGTCTCTTTTACCCCATAAGTGCTACATGCCCCGCCCATCTCATTCTTCTCGATTTGATTACCCGAATAATATTTGGTGATGAGTACAGGTCATTAAGTTCCTCGTTATGTAGTCTTCTCCACTCCCCTGTCGCCTCGTCCCTCTTAGGCCCAAATATCCTCCTCAGCACCATATTCTCGAACACCCTCAGTCTTTGTTCCTCCCTCAGTGTGAGAGACCAAGTTTCACACCCAACCCTAGTACTACGTAAAAGCGCCTATAAGTAAAGTACCCCCCCCCCCCCCGCCCCCCGGAAACAGGTATTCGTTGTAACGTGTTAAGTTGACGTAATATTTTCTTGTGCTGTCTCAATGCATGGGGTGAAAATTCATCCCTTTTTAGGGGAATAACAAATTTTTTATGTCTAATAAGAGGGTAGTGAGGAAAATAGGATCGTGTTTGTATCTTCTGAGGGCGGGGAAGCCACGGGAGGACGGAGAAAAATGCGTATTGATGAGCTTTATCCATTCTGCTACTCATCGCATATTATTAGGATGACCAAGTAATGAAGGATAAGATCGGCTAGGTATATAGCACGCAGTACATGAAAGCGAGGTGTGTGCCTCGTGAGACATGCGTTCTTGTGGGATCTTACGCAGCGTATAGTCATAATTACGTACCGACGTTTCGGGACAAACTGCCGGCCCTATCTTCAACAAGAAATCCAAGACTTGGACTTCTTGTTGGATTTCTTCTTGGACTTCTTGACCTTCGAAAATGGGACCGAGAGGTTGTCCCGAAACGTCGGTACGGAATTGCTGCTCTACGCTGCGTAAAACGCATAAGAACGCAGATCTCATTTACATCGCGGCGAAAGCCTGAAGTCACGTATATGCTTCGTGATTAAAGAAAACCTTGAGGCAAAAGTCTACGTACAAGACCTGAGCTTAGATGGAAGTGTGACACTGAAGTGAATTTTGAAGGAATATCACTAGTGGGGTGGAAATTGTGTCGGAATAGAAGCCAATTGTGGGCTGTTGTGAACAAGTTAATGAACATTCATGTTTCCATAAAATACAAAGCCTGGCTAATCTTGGCAAAATGGATTATGATGAATCGAATTAAGTATTTTGTTTGTTAGCTTTATGTAGGGTTTTAATTGAAATATCCTATAATTTTTGAACACCCTGTTTTTATGTATTCAAAAGGGGGCTGTGTGTCACGCTGAGAAGTCGAATAGAAATATGGAATGAAAATGTCTATACGAAGCAGCCGCCTCTCCAGCGAAAGACATACATCTCTGCCACGAGCAGATAAAGAGACGCTATCGATTAGATCAAGTTGAAGCAAGTCTTGTTGAAGTTGCAATGCCCTTAACCACGAGTGGATGTTTGATGCTTGTTTCATAGCTCGAAGTCTGGGAATAAAAACAAATCAGACATGAGTTATTGATATGACAGTGGATAAAATACAACGTTACGTTTCTATTTATAGAACTACGGTGATGTGAACGGGTGATCCGTAACGTCGTGTGAAGTCTTCAATAACCTTTAGTCGAATGTCAGCGAATTGCACACAACAAAAGATTAAGATGAAATTGAATTCGGAGAAGACTTGCTGCCATTCGTTTTGTGACCCGTTATATTTCATTTTCTATCCAAAAGCATCGTGACAAGATGTACACAGTCATGTCTGTTCTTTTTATGCGTGTGAACTTATCTCTCATGCCGATCCCAGTGGTCGCGCGGTCTAAGGCGTGGGTCTGCGGCTGCTCGCTTGCTGGGATTGTGGGTTCGAATCCCGCCGGGGGCATGGATGCCTGTCTCTTGTGAGTGTTGTGTGTTTTCAGGTAGACGTCTCTTGTGTCGGGTCGATCACCCGTCCAGGGGAGTCCTACCGAGTGTGATGGTGAAGCCCCGATAATGAGGAGGCACTGGCACACTGGGGGCTGTGACCCCACTGGGGGCTGTTGCGCCACTGGAAGAAAATTTGTCTCTCATATTAAGAGAAGAACGCAGACTGGGGATGGTGAGAGGGTACTTTGACATGGGGGGGGGGGGAAATGAAGTGACAGAAGGGTGGAATAGATGAGTTGCGCGATGTATTATTCACCAGTTTTATAAGGATGATGTGTTTATTTAGGGGAAGAGCTTGGATGTGGTGTGTCACGCGTGCGAGTTTGGGGCTGGACTCATATGCGTCCGGGCAGGGTTAACTTGCTGGCTGTTATAAACATTTTAGGGGCCTTCTGTTGTCATAAAGGCGGGGGATTTCTTTACTAGCTTAGCAGCTATAAGCTTCCCAGGAAGGGTTCAGCTGCGTGGGGCTAGCTAATTCTTAGGCGAGTTCGCAAAGTTGCGAAAAGTGGCTACTAGCTGCATCATATCTGCCTGCCTGTCCGACCGTCCGTCCGTCCGTCTGTCTGTCTGCACGAAACAACTTGCTCCCACTGAAGGGTTTTCATGAAATTTTGTATTTTGTGTATTTTTCGAACATCTGTCGAGAAAATTCAAGTTTAATTGAAATAACGACTACGTCACCTGAAGACCTGTGTACATTTATGGCAATATCTCACTGAGTTCTTCTTCGAATGAGAAGTGTTTCACACAAAAGTTATAAAGAAAATCAAAGCAAACATTTTATGGTGAATGCGTTCAGGCGCGTTCGCGTAACCATTATTGCCGTGAGAAAGCAATAAGTATTACATATTCTGAGTGTGTGTCTGTAGCCTTAGTTATCCGGCATGCAAAGCGCATGCGCTGTATTATATTGTCATCAGTGGCCTGTCTGGATCTACCATATTTTTCCACATTATCTCATAAACGGCACGATTTTCGGTAAAAAGTTATTGAACATAAAATGTGTGTTTTGATTTTCTCTACAACTTTTGTCTGAAACATTTCTCATTCTAAGAAGAATTCAGCGAGATATTATCACAAATGTACACAGGTCTTCATGTAAAGTACCCGTTATTCTTGTCAGATTTTAATGAAAATTGAATTTTCTGGACAGATTTTCGAGAAATCCTCAAATACCAAATTTCATTAAAATGCGTCCAGTGGGAGCCGAGTTGTTCTATTCTGTCGGACGGACGGACGGACAGACAGACGAAAGGACGGACAGATATGACGAAGCTAATAGTCTCTTTGCACAGTTTTGCGAACGTGCCAGAAAGGGAACGTACTGTTCCTTTTGCAGGGCGAAGGTGATTACGCGATCGCGCCATATTGTAACGGTGCACGTACGTTGGCCCCCTTCTTTAACCTCAAGTTGCTTGAGCTTGCTTAAATGTTGTTATATTCTTGAGGCGTACTTTTTCTAAGCAACCTTTTGAAGACTGTAAAGCCTCAATTTGATGGCGCAGAGCTGCGTAAAGTTTACGGAAACAGTCGCTGCTGCTTCGGAGAAACAAAATTGACAAGCCGTGAAGAAATGCCTTGTATAATGTTCAGTCGGTCGGTGCACGTATGGAGATATTTGTGGATTCCAATAACCTTTTAAAGCCTAGCGGTAACTTTACGTACCACCAGGTTTAACATTAAAAAATTCTACGTGGTGCCCACATTGCTTTTATGTGTTTTGTACGGATCTCAGAACAAACAACTTTTGCCTTATAAAACATTAAGAGATTGGTTTTTATAACCGAAGTGGAGAGTGTTTACAGCGCGGTACGCACTGAGCCCTTATATAAAACAGATACGCTTCGTCTTTAAAGGGTTAATTTATGTTAATCCCGCGAATACGCGACCGTTGTCAGAAAGGAAACACTGAGCAATGGCGTGCTGTGAAACTTAGTAAATATTACTAAAAAAAACTGAAATATTAATGGGTGATAGCTATGACTGTGAAGATTACCGTCTACGGTGCTGTGACGCCGTGTATACTGGTAGAAATTTATAGACATTTTCGTAGTTAATTACTGCCTCTATCTTCAGTGTAGAGGAGTGAACACTGAAATGTAGGACATAGATTAATCCGAAACGTCGATGAATTTACTACATAACTTTACATCACAGATAAGCACTAATTCACACATTAGTATTAATCCTTAATTTTTTAATGTTAAACCTGGTCGTATGTAAAGTTACCGCTAGGCTTTAAAAGGTTAGACAAGTAAAAAAACACAACAGGTAAGAGCGACAGATCTGACGAATTATTTAGCGTGACTTTTACGGTATTTTGTAACGAAGCAGAGACATTAAGTGGAAGAGGAGAGCAAAGGTTTGACGTGGAAAGATTTAATTTAAAGTTAGACATTGTGTAAGCTGATGACCAGCAGACACGACGTTAAAATCCTCAAACGAGTTCGAGCCTCATAACATTTGTGGGAAAGCATGTTCGTGAGAAGGGTTTCTGGAGGCATTGCAAGGAATCAGGAACTCTTAGTAAAAGAATGGAGGTTCTCACAAGTTAAAGCAGAGCAAAGTCTAATTACGAGGAGGTGACAAGGAATGACGTCAAAGATCCTACGCGAAAAAAAAAACGCAGTCCAAGTGACATTAACTGACACAGTCTGAGTAAAGCAAGATCTGGCAATAGTAGAAACAGCTCTATGGGTAAGAGTAATTCTTCAAAATATGATATTTAACCTTTTAAAGCCTAGCGGTAACTTTACATACGACTAGGTTTAACATTAAAAAATTCTACGTGGTGCCCACATTGCGTTTATGTGTTTTGTACGGATCTCAGAACAAACAGCAACTTTTGCCTTATAAAACATTAAGAGACTAGTTTTTATAACCGAAGTGTAGAGTGTTTACAGCGCGGTACGCACTGAGTCCTTATATAAAACAGATACGCTTCGTCTTTAAAGGGTTAGTTTTAACATTTGTTCGTGTACCTGCTGATGGCTCGGCCGGGCCGAAACATGTAGTATACTGGCACAACCTTGGATTATAATGACATAGTGTGGAAAATATATACTGTGGTGTGTGTGACTGTGTTTATTATCGCTGTATAAGTGCTGTTGTAATTACGTAAGGAATGTTCGTTGTATACCGCATATCCACTCTCGCACATTCGCTCTGCTGTTCACTGTAGAGTTTCAGTTCATGAATGGAAACATTTCGCGATCGCTTATCAACAGAGTAAAACAGGTGGGACTGTCGAGTTGACAGCCTGCGTGGGCGGACGCATATAAAATATTTTTATCCTTTACTTTGGAAAATGAAACTTAATAATTAAATTTATGGGCCACTACTTCTAATGAAAGGGAAAATAATTGCATCACATTTTGACGCTTTTAGACGCTATCAGACTGCACTGCGTACAGAGCGAGCCGAAATATACTTACGGAAGGCGTTTATTGGGCATGAAATGGGTGTTCCATTTTTTCGGAAAATGCATATTTCAGTGCATTAAAATTTAGCAAATTTTGCTGGCAAAACTCTCATGAACGCTCTTAGTATCCCGTGTTATATGTTAGTTATTTCCAGTTATACGCTGAATGTCCTAAAAATTGCAAATCGGCATTCCTGACAGTGACGATAAAATCCATGGAAACGCAACTGTCTTCTGTTTGTAGCTTTCCACATCGTGTACGTGTGGATCGACACCAGACCGTACTCTAAGAAATTATATGTCTTATATATAATGAGTCATATAACAGATGCCGGCATGTTTCGATGTATATCACATCATCCTCAGGGGAGTCATATTAGAACATTAGAAAAACAGCTGAAGCAAGCCAATCTTTGCACTCACACGTCTATGGAATCGTAGCTATTCAGTTTCTTTTGGTGTCATTAGTCATTTGCAACACTACTTCTCACTGATTTTATACTGTATAAGTGCGTCACTAATGACACCAAAAGAAACTGAATAGCTACGATTCCATAGACATGTGAGTAGAACGACGCCGATCCCAGTGGCAGCGCGGTCTAAGGCGTAGGTCTGCGGCCGAGCGCTTGTTGGGATCTTGGGTTCGAATCCCACCGGGGGCATGGATGTTTGTCTCTTGTACAGTGTTTGTGTTGTCAGGTAGAGGTCTCTGCGACGGGCCGATCCCTCGTCCAGAGGAGTCCTACCGACTGTGGTGTGTGAGTGTTATCAAGTGAAAATAACAACCCTTGACACCTGCTGTGAACAAGTAGGTAGAAGAGGGAAGAACAGCGAAACGAAAAGAAATGAAACGAAACTAGTACAAAGGCTGCCTTGCTCCAGCTATTTTCCTAATGTTCTAATATGACTCCCCTGAGGATGATGTGATATACATCGAAACATGCCGGCATCTGTTATATGACTCATTATATATAAGACATATGATTTCTTAGTGTACGAGTGGGCAGAACAGTACGTATTTGATACCTTTCATTTATTTACAGAACATGTCGAAACATGTTGTTTTGTATTGTTCTGTACATAACTGGAACGTAGTTGTATTTGGACGGATTTTGTCTTGATTCTGTGTAAATAAAAAAACACATGACGTCTTTCAAAATTCCCAACGTGCAACGTCACGAGTATCCATGTAGTGAGGTGCCAAGTGTTGATGTGCAACGTCACGAGTATCCATGTAGTGAGGTGCCAAGTGTTGATGTGCAACGTCACGAGTATCCATGTAGTGAGGTGCCAAGTGTTGATGTGCAACGTCACGAGTATCCACGTAGTGAGGTGACAAGTGTTGATGTGCCTGCACAGTGTTCCACTGTGCGAGCCGCGGCGGAAGTCATACCAGCATTTTTCTGACATTCATTACGAAGGCGCCAAAAATAAAATGAGAAATAATTTCAGTAATCATGCAGACATAAATATTAAATTTCAAAACCGTGACGTTTCAAACGTATTTTGTTTTAAAGAAGGAGTAAGTTAATGTGTAAATTGTAAACAAACGTGCGTTATTGCGGACAGATGTATGGCTCCAAGCAGGTATGCGTACGCACACTACAGACTGTTCCTGTTTATGGACCATTGAGGGCTTTCCTTACCATGGAGCCAGCGTACAAGTTGTTTGATATTTATATTTCTGCAATAAACACATCTCCAAATATTTACGTACCCGTTACGTAATGAAGCCGATCCCAGTGGCCGCGCGGTCTAAGGCGTGGGTCTACGGATGTTCGATTGCTGAGATTGCGGGTTCGAATCCCGCCGAGAGTGTGGATGTCTGTCTCTTGTGAGTGTTGTGTGTTCTCAGGTGTAGTTCTGTTCGACGGGCTGATCACTCGTCCAGAGGAGTCCTACAGATTGTGTTGTGTTATTGACTGTGATTTTGAAACCTCAACAGTTAGAAAGCCTAGACCCACTACGGGCTGTTGCGCCACTGCAGAAAAAAATACGTACTGGAACTTTAGAGCAATAACTGTGGTTGCCATGGTACCAGAACACTGACACTGCACTTGCAAAATCTGGACCTGAGAAGCAGAAGGGTGTAAGTCCAATTTCATCATATTTGAGATAAGACATTTTTATTAGGATTTCAAGGTGTTTCAGACGCAGATGTTTGTAAATTCAAATACTTTCCCAGTGCAGTTTAACCCTTTAAAGACGAAGCGTATCTGTTTTATATAAGGACTCAGTGCGTACCGCGCTGTAAACACTCTCCACTTCGGTTATAAAAACCAATCTCTTAATGTTTTATAAGGCAAAAGTTGCTGTTTGTTCTGAGATCCGTACAAAACACATAAACGCAATGTGGGCACCACGTAGAATTTTTTAATGTTAAACCTGGCGGTACGTAAAGTTAGCGCTAGGCTTTAAAAGGTTAACCAAGAATTAAACAGCAGTAAGTCACATACTGGGCTAAGAAAACAGTTAGCCTATATTATCTCAAATATAAAATTGGACTTACACCCTTGTGCTTCTCAGGTCCACATATGAAACGAAAAGCTACGAAACTCAGGCCGTAAATGACCGACTTGTGACCACGGAGGCTCGAGTTTAGTCCTTTTGTATTGTTTGTTTGATTTGTGTAGAAGAGTTGCAGTGCGTCAGAAATTTGTTCGAGCACTTCGGCCTTACCCAACAATTACCATTGCAGGCGCACTGTGTATAATTACTAGTCTGCAGGCCGGAGAACGTAGGATCTGCCGTTCGATTCACGGCACGGACGGAATTATTCTTGCCCCCCCCCCCCCCCCCACTGTTCAGACCGGCGCTAGTTCTCCCACAGTGTCATATATATATATATATATCAAGGGCTGTTTCCTGGGAGGTAAATCGTCAGGAGCATGAAGCTGACAATTCGTCTGCATCCTCCACCGAAGTTAAAAACGTGTGGATTTATGCCTCCAGTCTTACATAGTGCTTCGTATCTTCACCACGAAGTTTCGAATTTAATCCGAAGGGTTTTCTTGTAGGATATATGGTGGGAAACGTGGCACTGGTGCAGGGTTTTTCTTTTGAGTGCTGCAGCTTTCCACTGTCAGTTACCTTACATCTAGTTCCGTACACATTTATCATCAGGGGTTCACACAAAAGGTCAATTCGTGCCTGCAGTACCGAGGGAATGTCTAACCCAGTTCCACCCAACCCATAGCGCGCAGGCAACATGCTACCGGCGACACAGTCTTACATTGCCCCGTGGAGATATCTGAAAACAGAAGACGCCTTTTAGGCCGATCCCAGTGGCCGCGCGGTCTAAGGCGTAGGTCTGCGGCCGAGCGCTTGCTGGGATCGTGGGTTCGAATCCCAGCG
This sequence comes from Coptotermes formosanus, assembly GCA_013340265.1. Classification (NCBI taxonomy): domain Eukaryota; kingdom Metazoa; phylum Arthropoda; class Insecta; order Blattodea; family Rhinotermitidae; genus Coptotermes; species Coptotermes formosanus. The sequence goes on along the minus strand of BLKM01000792.1, from coordinate 27,014 downwards.
GGGGTATGGATGTTTGCCTTGTGCAGTGCAAACACTGTACAAGACAAACACGGGCCGATCCCTCATCCAGAGGAGTCATACCGATTGTCGTGTGTTTGAATGTGATCAGACGAAATCACAAAAACCCTCGACACTTGCTGTGAACAAGTAGGTTGAAGAGGGAAAGGCTAGGAAGGAAGGAAGGAAGGAAGGAAGGAAGGAGGGAAAGAAAGAAAGAAAGAAAGAAAGAAAGAAAGAAAGAAAGAAAGAAGTTTTTAATCCGTTCCCTCGCGAAGCCGATATAGAATGCCAAGCAGTCTTGAAAACTTACATTGTGTTTATTTACGAAGACATACACTACGTTACTAATTCATTATGTAAAAATGTGCTGAAAATAAAGGCATACGAGGCTAAGGTGTGAATTACTGTTTTATAAATTAGATGTACCCGTACGAAAAATCCGCTCGTATAAACAGTGAAATATTTCGTTTCGCAGTCCTTCCCTCTACTACGTACTTGTTCACAGCAGGTGTCGAGGGTTTTTATTTTCACTTGATAACACTCAAACATACACCACAGTTGGTAGGACTCCTCTGGACGAGGGATCGGCCCGTCGCAGAGACCTCTACCTGACAACACAAACACTGTACAAGAGACAGACATCCATGCCCCCGGTGGGATTCGAACCCACGATCCCAGCAAGCGCTCGGCCACAGACCTACGCCTTAGACCGCACCGCCACTGGGATCGGCCCAGTGAAATATTTAATAAACAAAAATGTTTTTATATTATTTATATTTTTGAAAATTAAAACACTTGTCGATATACAGTGTTGGATGTTATCAATCTGTAATTTTCTGTTCGTTGTCGGCGCCCTTCAGTAATTGGAACAGTGACGCCATATGAAGAGGATCGGGAAAGTACTACGTAGAGCTGGCCATGGGGAAAACAAGCGATGGTGGATATATTGCAACACGTTTACGCGTCGGTCCTTGAGACTTATTGATTGTCATAGCAAACGCGATTTTGGTTGGAAATTTGTTATGCTGTAGTTTTTTCAACTGCTGCGAAATGAAGAGTATGGTAATTGTGTTAATTGTCAGATTTAGTGTACGCCGTCGTAAACGTGATGGTGACAAACTGTTCAGAACCTCAATAGCATACAGCCGTTCGCGTGTCTTATCATTGTAATGTCCTGTAAATCCTGGAATAATCTGGGATTAACCTTTTAAAGCCTAGCGGTAGCTTTACGTACCACCAGGTTTAACATTAAAAAATTCTACGTGGTGCCCACATTGCGTTTATGTGTTTTGTTCGGATCTCAAAACAAACAGCACCTTTTGCCTTATAAAACATTAACCCTTTAAAGACGAAGCGTATCTGTTTTATATAAGGACTCAGTGCGTACCGCGCTGTAAACACTCTCCACTTCGGTTATAAAAACCAGCCTCTTAATGTTTTATAAGGCACAAGTTGCTGTTTGTTCTGAGATCCGTACAAAACACATAAACGCAATGTGGGCACCACGTAGAATTTTTTAATGTTAAACCTGGTAGTATCTAAAGTTACCGCTAGGCTTTAAAAGGTTAAGAGACTGGTTTTTATAGCCGAAGTGGAGAGTGTTTACAGCGCGGTACGCACTGAGTCCTTATATAAAACAGATACGCTTCGTCTTTAAAGGGTTAAATTACATAATATCAATTTATTTAGTTCAGCATAGTCTTCCTTCTGTGGATTCAGAATTGTAAAGTTGGTTAGACTGTGTATATTGGTTCCTTTAATGCAATCCGTTTGGAAATTGACAGCGCTGCCTCAAGCGGAGGCTAATGGAAGTACATTAAATATGTTAGCTTCCCATTTCTTCCTGTAGAGGCAACACTGTCAGTTGTTAACGTTTGCTTTTTTGTTAAAACCCAATTTTTAGCTAAGGAATTAATAAAAACAAAGAAGAATGCAGTCAATGCCGACACAAAAGCTCTATAAAAATTATATTTTGAAAACATCCTTTCGGTGTTTCAGTAGATCATGATGTTCAGAGGTGTTACCTTATTAATATATATATATATTTGTGTGTGTGTGTGTGTGTGTCTTATTGTAATCAGTATATTGTTGTTACGTGTGATGCATTGCCGAATACACGGGTTAAATTTTAGATATAATTTCACGCGTTCTTAGTTATTCTTTATTTAGTGCATTGAATTTCATATTGCCCGCATGTAGACCAAATTTTTGTATTCAGCGTCTCCGTTGGCGTATGTTTCAATATCACAGAAAAGTCAGTTACAACCAACTTTCTTTATCTCTTTGTTTAGCGAGCTCGACGTCTCTAAATAAATCTCTAAATAAAGAGATAAATAAAGTTGGTTGATTCAAATATTTGAGAGCAACCCTAACGAATCGAAACTCCATTCATGAAGAAGTTAAGAGCAGATTGAAGTCGGCGAATGCTTGCTATCATTCGGTGCAGAATGTTTTGTCTTCCGGGTTGCTATCCAAAAACACAAAGATTAGGGTATACAGAACTGTAGTTTTACCTCATGTTTTGTATGCGTGTCAAACTTGGTCTCTCACACTGAGGGAGGAACAAAGACTGAGGGTGTTCGAGAATAGGGTACTGAGGAGGATATTTGGGCCTAAGAGGGACGAGGCGACAGGGGAGTGGAGAAGACTACATAACGAGGAACTTAATGACCTGTACTCATCACCAAATATTATTCGGGTGATCAGATCGAGATGAGATGGGCGGGGCATGTAGCATGTATGGGGTAAAGAGAAATGCATACAGGATTTTGGTGAGGAGACCTGAGGGAAAGCGGCCACTTGGGAGACCCAGGCGTAGATGGGAGGATAATATTAAAATGGATCTTCAAGAAATGGGATGGGACATGGACTGAATTGAGCTGGCTCAGGATAGGGGCGGTTGGCCGGCCCTTGTAAATGCGGTAATGAACCTCCGGGTTCCATAAAATGCGGGGAATTTCTTGACTAGCTGAGAAACTGTTAGCTTCTCAAGAAGGCCTCCGCTCCTTGGAGTTAGTTAGTTACTTAGTTATTCAGTCAGTCAGCCAGTTAGTTAGTTAGTTAGTTAGTTAGTTAGTTAGTTAGTTAGTTGTCACTGATTTTTTGTGAGATTGGGCGAAGTTTTGCCAAAGTTGCCTGCACCATGTAACAGGTTCAGGAGGCCTGGCGTAACCAAACTCTCACAACTGTAAATGCGTTAGTATATTTACGCATAGCTTAACACTTTGACCCCGCTCGCTTTGGTTGCGTTATTTCGAAAACACTGGGTTGAAAGTGGACTGCTGGATGTGAATTAGCATGTGCTTGTTGTGTTTCTCGAAACCTTTAAAGCGGTGGATTTTTCCCTCCCATAAATAATTAGCCAGTCACTCTTGCAGGGTTTCATGTAAAGTGTCTGTTCCTTTTGTCCGAATTTAAGGCAAACTGGAAACTTTTCACGAAGCGTAATGAAGGTGTCAGTATGAATGCGAAACCTGAAGCGTCCACAGCCTGTTTGTTGATGATTCCGGTCTTCTGGGGTATCGTCGCTGGGCAAGTGCTTCCCGACGTTCCGGAAGTACTTAACTCATTAATACAGTGTCACATCCCATGAGACCTGATTCCTTCCCGATACCAAATTTCATAGAAATCCGTTCACCGATTCTCGAATTGTTACATGCGGATGGTCAGACAGACGGACAGACGTGGCAAAATAATAGACATATATTTAGCAAAAACACTAATCACCAACAAATACACAAAGAGAGTTTTATCATCAATCGGAACACACTCCTACACGTTTCGACTCTGCTGGGGCATCTTCAGGGAGAGCTTTTTTGTTATCGTTACACTAAGGTTGCACTTTATAGTTGAGTGAGAATGTGCTGTAGGAGTGTTTTACGATTGATGATAAAACTCTCTTTGTGCATTTGTTGGTGATTAGTGTTTTTGTATAATATAGTGCACGGACATGGAACACATTAAATATATTTACCAGTTTTCGCTGCGGAAGCGCTAAATGCCGTGTTGCGAAATTTGTGATATACTGAAATTTTGTCTGCCTTGTGTTGTGTAGCTC
>BLKM01000792.1:12957-17957 GCA_013340265.1 Coptotermes formosanus | reverse complement strand
TACTTAACCCATTCCGAGAAAATTGAGGTTTTATGCACGGAAAGCGCTGCTCTGGAAAGAATTACTGCAGGGTGCTGTCACCCGTAATTCACTGTAGGCACTGTTCCTGTTTTGAGAGGTGATGGCTACTTGGTCAGCCGACACACGTAGCATTGTCTCAATTTTTTCAAATTTGAGGGTTTTAGGTTTAATGCACGGAACCACAGAATTATTATTTCTTGCTGTATCAATTTTGTAGCTGCGCAGTGAATACTGATACATGTGAGGTATAGAGACAAATGAAAACCACATTCTAGAAGAAATTCAAATCAGATTAGATCTTATGGAGCTTGTAACCTTTCAATTTGTAAGCTTTTTATCTCTCCGTCTTCAAATAAACAAATATTAACCTTTTAAAGACGAAGCGTATCTGTTTTATGTAAGGACTCAGTGCGTACCGCGCTGTAAACACTCCACTTCGGTTATAAAAACCAGTCTCTTAATATTTTATAAGGCAAAAGTTGCTGTTTGTTCTGAGATCCGTACAAAACACATAAACGCAATGTGGGCACCACGTATAATGTTTTAATGTTAAACCTGGTCGTATGTAAAGTTACCGCTAGGCTTTAAAAGGTTAATTAACCCTTTAAAGACGAAGCGTATCTGTTTTATATAAGAATTCAGTGCGTACCGCGCTGTAAACACTCTCCACTTCGGTTATAAAAACCAATCTCTTAATGTTTTGTAAGGCAAGAGTTGCTGTTTGTTCTGAGATCCGTACAAAACACATAAACGCAATGTGGGCACCACGTAGCATTTTTTAATGTTAAACCTGGTGGTAGGTAAACTTACCGCTAGGCTTTAAAAGGTTAAGAATTACGCCATGAGGAAGTGTGGGGGCCGTGGGTATATATCCTCAGACCGGATTAACATAAGCCTTAGATGGAGGCGATTGGTCACTTCAAGACCGGGTCCCTGTGCCTGCTGAGAAAAAGTTCCTATATGTATTGAATAGGACGCTGGGTGGTCCCGGAAACGGTTCGGACGTTATCGGGGAGAGAAGAGTCTTTCCTTCGCCAGAAATGGAGCCGGTCGTCCCCACCGTATCGCAGTCAGTACACCGAATGAAATCCTGCTTCCAGAGAGCCGCGTTTTTACTGAAATGGTATTTTTTTTTCAGTCGCTGTTACAACCAAATTCAACGCCTCTACCGGAATACAAAACCGCTGCGCTTAAGAAGTCCCGCTTCATCCTGTACCATTATGGTATCTTCAAGAGCTGCTGGGACTGGCTGATCCTCTTTGCTACACTGTATGTGGCTGTCGTAGTCCCCTACAACGCCAGTTTCGTCAGTACCGATCGTCCTTCCATGATCAGCGATGTCGTGGTAGAGGCACTTTTCATTATGGGTAAGTACAGCTGTGGCGTTCCTTTGCACTGACACCATGCACAAAATTCTTCAAAAGCTGATGGTCACTCAGCGGTTCAATAATTCGCCGACTTTTATGGAACCCGATATTTGCTTGCGATGTTCAAAAGAGCCTGCCACTAGACACTGCACTGTGCCATTAGACACTGCCCTGTGCCGCTAGACATTGCCCTGTGCCATTAGACACTGCACTGTGCCGCTAGATGCTGCACTGTGCCATTAAACACTACAGTGTGCCACTAGAAACTTCACTGTGCCACTGGACTGCACTGTGCCGCTAGATACTGCACTGTGCCATTAGACACTACAGTGTGCCGCTAGATACTGCGCTGTACCGCCAGATACTGCACTGTGCCATTAGACACTACAGTGTGCCACTAATCACTGCACTGTGCCACTAGATTGCATTGTGCCGATAGATACTGCACTGTGCCATTAGACCCTACAGTGTGCCATTAGACACTGCACTGTGCCACTAGACTGCATTGTGCAACTAGATACTGCACTGTGCCGCCAGATACTGCACGGTGCCATTGGACACTACAATGTGCCACTAGACTTCGCTGTGCCACTTGACTGCATTGTGCCGCTAGACACTGCACTGTGCCATTAGAGACCGCACTGTGCCGCTAGACACTGCACTGTGCCATTAGACACCGCACTGTGCCGCTAGACGCTGCACTGTGCCATTAGAGACCGCACTGTGCCGCTAGACGCTGCACTGTGCCATTAGAGACCGCACTGTGCCGCTAGACACTGCACTGTGCCATTAGAGACCGCACTGTGCCGCAAGACACTGCACTGTGCCATTAGAGACCGCACTGTGCCGCTAGACACTGCACTGTACCATTAGAGACCGCACTGTGCCGCTAGACGCTGCACTGTGCCACAATAATCCAATTTTCCTATACCCTTCTCCTCCGAAATCGCTTGCTACGGTATCTGCCGTGCTGCACCGAGATATGTTACAGGTGGTCAGCTTCCGCAGTACTCGTATTGTCCGGCCGCTGTGCTGTGTTCTGTGCAGTTCTCATCACTTCCAAACAAGATACAAGCCCCGCCCTCCTCTGGCTGCTGGATCTTACGAGTAGCAGCATTTGGTAATCATGGAGCTCTTTCTTATTCCCCCCCCCCCCCCCGATCTGTGTTCTTCCCTAGTGTGACACACACACACTCCTACTTGCACAGAATTTCGTGACGTCACAATTTTTCACGGGGAGTGCTTTGGTAGCTCGTCCGTCCACTCAACCCCCCATGCTTGAAATTCATCCTTCCCGGCTTTCAGCGGCTGTGTGTCCGTGGTTACTCTCCGTACCGGGGGTACGTGTTCTTGGTCCGGAAGCATTTGTTTCCCGTCGTTTTGCGTAACGCCTGGACTACCAAACACTAGGTGCTCGGCAGACTGTGTGTGGCGGCCTTGTTTCTGTTGGCATGAAGCACAACTACGTACTAACTAACTAACTAACTAACTAACTAACTAACTGACTGACTGACTAACTAACTAACTAACTACACGGAGCAGAGGCCTACTTGGGAAGCTAACAGTTTCTCAGCTAGTCAAGAAATTCCCCGCAATTTATGGAACCCGGAGGTTCGTTACCGCATTCACAAAAGCCCGCCACCTGTCCCTATCCTGAGCCAGGTCAATCCAGTCCGTGCCCCATCCTACTTCTTAAAGATCCATTTTAATATTATCCTACCATCTACGCGTGGGTCTCCAAAGTGGTCTCCTTCCCTCAGGTCTCCCCATCAAAATCCTGTATGCACCTCTCTTTTCCTCCATACGTGCTACATGCTCCGTCCATCTCATTCTTCTCGATTTGATTGGCACAACTACGTACAGGTTGGTTAAGGTCAGTGGCGCTAACTGTACAGTGCTGTATTTGTAGCGTGATCTAGCAAAAGTTATTGTACGTGAAGTAAAAATAAGGCTCTCCTACCGTGAAGACAGAAGCTGAAAGTGCATCTGAAATGCCGGTACCCATCTGTCGAAATGCTACAAGACACGCATTCTTAATACGGACTTGAAATATTCACGTGTCACTGATATTACACACTGTACATTGTGTTACTCTGCGTTACATTAATCTTCTTCTTCTTCTTCTTCTTCTTCTTCTTCTTCTTCTTCTTCTTCTTCTTCTTCTTCTTCTTCTTCTTCTTAGTCCTTACCTCTTCTACCTACCTGTTCACAGCAGGTGTCGAGGGTTTTTGTGATATCACTTGATCACACTCAGACACACACCACAGTCGGTAGGACTCGTCTGGACGAGGGATCGGCCCGTCGCAGAGACCTCTACCTGACAACACAAACACTGTACAAGACAAACATCAATGCCCTCGGTGGGATTCGAACCCACGATCCCAGCAAGCGCTTTGCCGCAGACCTACGCCTTAGAACGCGCTGCCACTGGGATCGGCGTACGTTAATCTTTGAGTGTCAAAACAAATAACTAAGCAATAATGTTCAGGGTAGCAGTAACGTCTTGTTTAGCGCATGCGCAGATGTAACTTCGCTGGCAGGCGTAGTGGAAAATGTTTTAAGCGCAAGTGAAAGTCCGTTCTCAACAACAATACTTTTTGCTCTAAACCCTTATTTTACAAATGGTTGTTAGAACACCAACAAAGCAAAAATTGTATTATTTTAAAATATTGAAATTACTTTTGGTATATTGTTTCAAAAAATATTTTCATTTTCATTCTGACGTCATATATAACTACAAGAACTTAGCCTATACGTGCTTGTATGTTTGTCCAAAATATTTCGGCTGTTTACCGTCTGCAAGGGATAATACTCTTGGCAATGAATATATTCTAGGCACAAAACGTATTCCAAATTAAAATATTTTATAAAATATACAAGCCGATCCCAGTGGCCGCGCGGTCTAACGCGTAGGTTTGCGGCCGAGCGCTGGCTGGGATCGTGGGTTCGAATCCCACCGGGGGCATGGATGTTTGTCTTGTACAGTGTTTGTGTTGTCAGGTAGAGGTCTCTGCGACGGGCTGATCCCTCGTCCAGAGGAGTCCCACCGACTTTGGTGTGTGTCTGAGTGTGATCAAGTGAAAATAAACAACCTCTACACCTGCTGCGAACAAGTAGGTAGAAGAGGGAAGGACTGCGAAACGAACGAATAAAATATACATCATGATAATTAACCTTTTAAAGCCTAGCGGTAACTTTACATACGACCAGGTTTAACATTAAAAAATTCTACGTGGTGCCCACATTGCGTTTATGTGTTTTGTACGGATCTCAGAACAAACAGCAACTTTTGCGTTATAAAACATTAACAGACTGGTTTTTATAACCGAAGTGGATAGTGTTTACAGCGCGGTACGCACTGAGTCCTTGTATAAAACAGATACGCTTCGTCTTTAAAGGTTTACCCTTTTAAAGCCTAGCGGTAACTTGACATACGACCAGGTTTAACATTAAAAAATTCTACGCGGTGCCCACATTGCGCTTATGTGTTTTGTACGGATCTCAGAACAAACAGCAACTTTTGCCTTATAAAACGTTAAGAGACTGGTTTTTATAACCGAAGTGGATAGTGTTTACAGCGCGGTACGCACTGAGTCCTTGTATAAAACAGAT
>BLKM01000789.1:64035-91400 GCA_013340265.1 Coptotermes formosanus | reverse complement strand
ACGATTGATGATAAAACTCTCTTTGTGCATTTGTTGGTGATTAGTGTGTTTGTAAAATAACACTAATCTAAGCGTGATAATCTGAACTAATAATAATAATAAGAAGAAGAAGAAGAAGAAGAAAAAGAAGAACTTGTTTCATTTCCCCAACACTTTAGGTGGCGAAACGAACAGACCAACGGCACATTCCTGCCTTCTCAGACGTTACGCTGTGTATTCCAGTCCCTGCCTACCAAACTGTACGGCGCAAGAACTCACAAAATGTTACTCTTAACAGTTACTGCTATAAAAACCTCAAATTTCACGCGGACTTCAAAATACACATAAAAGAAGCAGAGAAGTTTAACCGTTTTAAAGGTTGTTATCTCGAGGCAGTTGTTTAAAAACTGCATCTGTTTTCCATCTCCTTAAACAGCAAGCATGCAACTTAAACTCCTCGTATTTCCCATGCTTTCCTACAACAGGAGCGTTCAATTACTGGCCCTCGAGCCACATGCGACCCGCGAGTTGCTTCCCACTGGTTCGCGAAACAGCACAATAAGCGTCACTGGCAAGTGTCTGTTCTTTTTAGGTCGAAACACGGTACAAGCGTCAGCACATCTATTAATTACGTCACATTACATCATATTAATTACACTCTGTGACGCAACACATCTGTGGGGTTTCGAAGCGCGATCGCGCGACAGACACCGCAACACCGGAATACTGCACCAAGTTTTGTTTCCGTTCTAAAATATACTTTGTTTTGGCCCAAGAGATCCCCGAGTTTCGCCCTTAGTTCTTGCGCTATATTTTTAAAGAAGCCATATATATACACACACATACACACACGCACGCACGCACACACATGCATACAGATGCTCCCTTCAGCTTCCTAGACTGGCTTGCCAAGAACATTGCTTGAATAGGCAGGCCACAGAATACCCAATCAGAAAACATTTTACTGAAGGCGACATTCCATCTGTAAGAAAAACCAATCTTTACCATTACACAATGTAGGACTGTACCATGTCTCGCATGCGTGCTACATATTCAGTCAATCCCGTCCTGGCACCCTGCACGGTGAGGATAACGAAGCTTGGAAGGTGCCCCTATCACTCCATTCCTGCGCCCTACTGACCATGTCAACCAGCCCAAAGCGCTCATCTCCAGCCAGGGCCATCACCACCAGCATTTATTTGAACAGAATGGCCAGACGGCAGGTAGTGAATATAGTGAGGGGAGTGTAACTGACCGAGGGAGGAAGGGGGGGGGGTCGATCCATCGGACTTCTTTACTGCACCTCACTAAGTCTGCAGTTGAGCGAAGTAATGGGAGAAAGAAGACGTTTAGAACTGTGGAGACATCGCGGTTTGAATCGGCTGCTTTATGAACATGTGGAGTCAGACATCAGAAATGGTTTGTAAAAACACCCGTAAATGAATGAAAGACCAACAGGCGATCGATATATCTGAGAACGCTACGTAAACAGGTGCACACAGTGAGTCACCAGAGCCACGAGCTCAACAAAGAATCACACACACCCAACTGCAGACAACAGAACAGTGGCGGCCTCATAAAAGCGCATTTCGAAATGCTACAGGAGCTACTGAATTCGCCTGGAGTAGAACCCAAGGCACTGCAGTCCCCGTGCTTTATTACGAACAGCGCAATGAACACTACGGGGGGGGGGGGGTGCGGACACGTGACCAAGATTTCTTACTTCATCTCTGGATGAGAGGAGCAGTCAGGATCACGCCCCGGCCGCATAACCCCTGGCGCCTACTGGATACGATGGGCGGAACCAGACGCCGTGCAGAAAGAAACACTTACGGGAGTCGACCACAGATGACACGGTAGTGCTGCACTGCACTAACTGAGCTACCCCGGCATCCGCTTGGACGTATCGAGTACCGCAACGAACCTGAGCCCTCTGCTGTGGACAGCAGCGTCCGTCACTACTCTAAGAAAACCAACATTCAGTCCCTTCCGTTTAGTAATTCATATCACTCGCCCGGTTAATAATGCATTCCGCCGATCCCAGTGGCCGCGCGGTCTAAGGCGCGGTTATGCGGCCTTTCGCTTGCTGGGGTTGCGGGTTCGAAACCCGCCGGCGGCATGGATGTTTGTTTCTTGTGAGTGTTGCATATGTCAGGCAGAGGTCTTTGCGTCGGGCTGATCCCTCGTCCAGCGGAGTCCTACCGAGTGTGGTGTGTGTCACTGAATGCTATCAGCTGCAACACCTGTCTACACCTACAGTGCGTAGGGAGGGAGAGGTCAGAATAAGGAAGGAAGGAAGGAAGGAAGGAAGGAAGGAAGGAAGGAAGGAAGGAAGAAAGAAAGAAAGAAAGAAAGAAAGAAAGAAAGAAAGAAAGAAAGAAAGAAAGAAAGAAAGAAAGAAAGAAAGAAAGAAAGAAAGACCTCTCCCATCTCTGTTTTCAGATCAGAATTTCGGCGCGATTTCTCCCTCAATGTAGCAGACCAAGTTTCACACTCATACAAATCAACACCACACATCACGGTTTCTGTTGCCGGATTCCACTCCTGTTAAGGTTCACTGTGCGTCACAATCCACGCAGTGACGTCACTTCCAGGCCAGCAAGAAAGCAGTCGCGTGGATGTGGCGCTAGGGCCATGCATCATCAGAGGCACGTCCGCGAAGGTCCACGGAGTTAAACTGTTTTACGAAGTATAAAGGAATCAGTGTGGCCTTGCGTTTTGAAGGGTCACAGCTGACCTCATTATAACGCGATACATGACCCTTGTATCATTCATCACGCCCTACAGCGTGTCCCTGCTACCACGGCCCGACAATATTGATTTCAGCACGAACATTCCAGCGAGATGACAAGTGACTGTCCGTCGCATATTCCTTGTTATACAGCTGATAGTTGCTGAGCTAGTCAATAAATCAGAGAAATATGGACGTATTTTTTTTGTGCAATTTCCCCTTGATATCAGAGAGAGCACTTTAATGGATTGCATCCCCCTGTGTCTAACCATCATCCACACATGTACACACTATTCTGCCTAACACAGCAGTTTGCTTGTTATCTTCAAATACTACATGTTTCCATCGAGAACCACCCTCAGTCGTTCTTCTATAAAATCTTAAAAATCAAGGTAAAATATTTTCGTCTGAGAGATCACTAAAATATTATAAAATATATACGTTAGATTTTTAAAATTAAGATTATGTAAAAGAACGTCCGATGATAATAATTTTCGATGGAAACATACAGCGATTGGAACTAACAATAAAACTGCCGTGATGGACGGAATAATCTGTAGCTACGTCGGACAGAGCACTGCTTTGAAGGTTCCCACACTTCGCCCGCTTGTCCTTCTGGTAACAGCAACATGTAGATGAAGTGACTGTGGAGCATCGATGGACTGATACTGACAGGGAGAAACCGAGGCACTGGCAGAAAAACCTGTCTCAGTGCGTCTTTGCCCACCACAAATCCCACACGGACTGGCCCTGGATCAAACCCGAGTTTCCGCGATGAGAGGCCGGTGACTAACTGCCTTAGTCATGGCATAGCATTTTAGGCCCCCAAGTACTTCGAAGTAATATACATAATCTTACTTCCCACCTCACAGTAAACACACTGCATCTCCATTACAAAGCCACAAAAACAAACCGCTTAAGGCTCTTTAGGAAATAACGGCTGTTTATTGCGAGAACCACAAGGAAGACACGAATACACTGCGCGGGTAGAGTTCTTCATGTAGAAACAGGCGGTACGCATAGTTACCACCGTGCTTTAAAAGACTGAAGCACGGCAAACAGTACCGACTTTTATCTACAGCCGTTCAGGATGTATGCAAATGCTTCTGTGCCGGAAATTTTCAAAGAAACTTTGAATCAGGAAATGCAGCTCTCTCGCGTCTCCTTTTAACTGAGTTTTCCGTTACAGACGGAAGGACAGCTTCGAAGCGAACCCATTGTGCTCCCTCCCTTTTGTGCCCGAAATTTCTCCTCTCCTCTCCTTTCGTTTATTCTTTCCTTTGTTTCCTCGCGACTTTTACATATGAGACTAAATTCAAACTTAGTCGTTTAAATATTCCATACACCTGTGGAACACTCGTGCCCTGCTCTGCAGCACACTCACACACTCCTCGGCTCAGCGTCTCATTGCAAATTTATCTGAACATTTCCTTTGTGCCTACACAAACGTCTCCCCCCCCCCTTCCACCCCTCGCCCGCTTTAACGACGCCTCATGGGACACGATCCCCGGTCACCGACCCGATCATGAGAAGAAACACAGAAGTACCGTCCCGCACAAAATTTATTCACCCTTTCATATACAGTGGTAACTATACGTACCGCATGCATTAACACCCGTAAAATCTACAGTATGGGCACACTGTACATTTATGTGATTCCAAAGGGTTTTGTAAAAGTGACGCAGTGTTTTTTGTGAGGTGCGCTCGCAACATTTATATTAATCTCATACATCAAACACGTTATTCAGCTGGCTCCGTGGAAGACACTCCGTTAGAAGCTGACAGTTGCTTAGCTAAAAAGACATTTTCTGCCTTTTATGGAAACCGAACCCTAATTAAAGTCAGCCACTGCTCCCTAAGCCAGTTTAATCCAACACATGCAACCCCGCACACTTTAATACACGCTACTACGCACATCTACTGCCCCAAGCTACCGCTGCGTTCAGAATTCCAAATAAATTCTGTACGCACTTCTCACACGCACCATTTATCCTAAGAATACACGCCTATGCTTCCCATGTTGCATGGGCAAACGTACACTGGAAACTTTAGAGCATGAGGAGTGCTAAGCTCCACCATCACCCTTACGCGTTCAGTTCTGAGTCTGTTCGCACAATCATTCGTGCACGTGTGTGTCGGTCACGGCTTTACAGAATGTAAGGCCGTGCACTATTTAACACAGTGGCAGTCCCATCTTCAAGGGTAAAGAAGTCCAATGAAGTTTCACTGGACTTCCTGGCCCTTGAACATGGGTCCGACCGTTACGTTCTCCCGAAACGTCGGTAAAGGATTACAACTCGACGCTGCGTAACACCCCAGAAGAGCGCAGAGCTCATCAACATTGCGGCGGCAGCCTGAAATCACGGAAATAAGAAAGTCACTGCTTAACGACTGGCTTCCTGACAGCACAGGCTGTGCCAGTCTGCAGCTGGCCTGTACACCTAGACGTCGCTAGGCACTGGCTTCCTGACAGCACAGGCTGTGCCAGTCTGCAGCTGGCCTGTACACCTAGACGTCGCTAGACACTGCCCCACGCACTCTGAAGGCGACTCACCCCTTGTGCTGCGAACAGCAAGTCAACAGTGAAACCAAACATTGCGTCTGTCGAACACGACTCACATTTCAGTCACTTCTACCGTAAGAGTATGAGTTACGTTCGGCCGATCGAGCAACGTACACAAAACATGAATGTCACTGCACGTGATAACAGGAATGTGCCGGCACACAAAATTAACGCATGATACTGGGGTACACGGAACAGAATGTACAATACATGAACGGTACGACAGACACAGGACGTAAACACACAACACCACACGTTCTACTGACTTAGAACAGCACTCACACATCCTTACACACTGTATCGACGAAAACAAAAAGGAAGATACCAAGACGCAATAAACACACCACTTGTAGCTTCTAACATCCTTGCAGACAGTGCTCCGTGCAACCACCTACAGGGATCGAGACCAAAATATTTTATCGTACAAATATTTATGTGAGAACTGACATCTCGGTCCACTACTGACATGATGCACTGTATTTTGTACAAGCTTTGAAATTCGCATTTTTGTACCTTAACAAGTACAAGTCGTGACGCCCTTTAAGTCGACACGTGTTGGTGGTGACAATGTGACATCTCCTTACAAACACAGAGTTGTGCGTGGCAATGTAACAGTACTGTTTGTTAGTTAAGTCAGTACATATGAGTGTCGTTGCGGTTTAACGGATATTTAAAAGAGTAACGCACTGCGTGAGTATTTACGCAGGGCGTTCTGTCAGTATGCTGCGTCCAGACACTTGCAACAGCATCACATTAAGAGCAAAGTGGTGCTAATGCCCTTCTTGCATTACAAGATCTGCACAAGGCAGTCCAGACACACAAGTGGCGTCTATTCCTACATTGCTGCTCGTGTGATAGAGTTGGGTGTTTGATGGATAGAAAACTAAACTCAATCCAAACTGCGAAAATGAGTCTTTTTTAGGAAGATTGAAAATTCCGATTTTCCGGTATATGGAGACGAATAAAAAAAGACGACAGCGAAAATGTGGGTATGTCCTAAAGAACGCAAAATATTAACACGTAACCCCATTGGCAGGGCCCACCCCCCCCCCAAGTCACTCAACTAGCCAAGATATTTCCTGCCTTTTACGGAATCCGAACGTTCATCACCGCCTTCACAACAGCCTGCCCCCGTCCCGGTCGACTACACAGTACCACACGGTTTCTACCGGACCCATTCATATGTTCCTCCTGTCTAAACGCAGGTCTGCCAACTGTTCTGCCCTCCTCAGGTATCCTGGCAACAGTACGAATAAAGTCCACAGTCCCACACGCCAGCTACATGTCCCGCCCATCTCGTCTTCCTTAATTCAGTCCTCCTAACAGTATTTGGTGCGTACAAATCACGATGCTCCTCATTACGCAGTTATCTCCAGTCTCCTGTCACAATGCTCAGTCACAGCCTTGACCTTGCAGCCTGTGGCGTTCGCTTGGAGTGCGGCTCCTCTCTTGCGAGACGCCGCGACTGTCTTGTGTTCAGTTTGTTGTTTTAATGAAGTGCACTGATCATACTGTCTGTATTGTGGGGAGATGAACAAATAAACCTGACGTACGTACAAGTGAACTGTTTCAAGACTCAGTCCGTACCGCGCAGTAAACACACTCCGTCTCGGTTATAAAAACCAGCCAGTTAATGCTGTATAGGGAAATAATCGCTGTTTGTTCTGAGATCCACACAAAACACATAAATACACTGTGTGGGCAGAACGTAGAATTTGTGAATGTTAAACCTGGCGGTATATAAAGTCCGTACCGCGCAGTAAACACACTCCGTCTCGGTTATAAAAACCAGTCAGTTAATGCTGTATAGAGAAATAATCGCTGTTTGATCTGAGATCCACACAAAACACATAAATACACTGTGTGGGCAGAACGTAAAATTTGTGAATGTTAAACCTGGTGGTACATAAAGTCCGTACCGCGCAGTAAACACACTCCGTCTCGGTTATAAAAACCAGTCAGTTAATGCTGTGTAGGGAAATAATCGCTGTTTGTTCTGAGATCCACACAAAACACATAAACACACTGTGTGGGCAGAACGTAGAATTTGTGAACGTTAAACCTGGTGGTACATAAAGTCCGTACCGCGCAGTAAACACACTCCGTCTCGGTTATAAAAACCAGTCAGTTAATGCTGTGTAGGGAAATAATCGCTGTTTGTTCTGAGATCCACACAAAACACATAAATACACTGTGTGGGCAGAACGTATGTTTAATGATTCAGTCCGAACCGCGCAGTAAACACACTCCGTCTCGGTTATAAAAACCAGCCAGT
Source organism: Coptotermes formosanus (assembly GCA_013340265.1). Taxonomy (NCBI): domain Eukaryota; kingdom Metazoa; phylum Arthropoda; class Insecta; order Blattodea; family Rhinotermitidae; genus Coptotermes; species Coptotermes formosanus. The sequence continues at coordinate 83,852 of BLKM01000789.1, read as the reverse complement.
TAATGCTGTGTAGGGAAATAATCGCTGTTTGTTCTGAGATCCACACAAAACACATAAACACACTGTGTGGGCAGAACGTAGAATTTGTGAATGTCAAACCTGGGAGTACGTACAGCCCAGTAACCACTGGCCTGTAATGGTACCCTCTATGGGTGTATCAACTCATGTAAGCATTGCTGTGCCGTACTGTAATGACGGACGTTTCGCTACACAGTCAACTTTTTCTGAATATAAACGCAAAGTCCTTCAGCTACGTCACGTGTAAGGACACTCCAACGTCCTCACAGCACCTGCTTCCACTTGACTCGCCATCAGTGAGCCACTAGGCTAGATTTCAATTCCCATTTGACGATTTAAAAGTCTGATGCATCATTCTAAAGCCACTCCACCGCAATCTTTGAGCCTGCACAATTTCATACGCAGACGACACAAGGGCAGATACCACCGCTAACCCTTCCTTCGCATCGCCATGTGTGTTGTGAGCACTGGCACGTAATTTGGCATCCCTGCTACAGAGGCCATATTGCATACAGACATACATACACGCCGCGAAACTGACATCAACATTTCTACGGATGTCTGATTTCATTGCTTCAGTTTACCCGCTTTACGCTAAGCTGAAGCCCTCAAGTGGACGTTGCTATACCAAACCTACTGCCAACTAACCCCATACAGCAGAAACCTTTTTTGACAAGCTGACAGTCACTCAGCTGGTTAAGACATTTCCTGCACGTTCCATAACCCGAAAAGTTGAGCATTCAGGTCTTAAGGGACGTGACGCCGTGTCACTGTTCCCTGACGTTTTTAAAGAAAGGTGGTGCCTTCATCTTCAAGTGTGAAGCTGCGCGAAGTTCTTTTGGACTGCTTCACACTTGACGATGAAGGCACTAGGTTCCTCCGAAACGTCACGAACTGTTCGCTAAACAACACGGCGTCACAACTCGTAAGACCTGAATGCCCAGCAACACCGCAGTGAGAACCCAAAATCTCGAACCCCCAAGATTGCTTTACTCTGAAAACCGGGACATGATGCCTGGCCACAGGCGATCTGTTATGACGTTTCGGAGGTGGTTACTGCCCCCAACCCAAAAATAACAACCTGCTGCAAGAATTTTTGTTTTCTATTGGCTCAGTTAGACAGTCGCATAACCCGCTCTTTCTATTGGCTCAATCAGACAGTCGCCTAACCCGCTCTTTCTACTGGCTCAATCAGACAGTCGCCTAACCCGCTCTTTCTACTGGCTCAATCAGACAGTCGCAAAACCCGCTCTTTCCCTACCTGACGGAGACACTTCTCCCAGCAATCTATTTGCGTTCCACTGCACTGAAGAGGGAGGCATTACGCTGCCGAAACGTCGGTTAACGCTTGTCCATCAGCAGGGAGTGATGTTTTAGAAGACTCTAATATTCGTTAACAACGCTGTCGAAACCCACAATCACACGTTCATTCCCCTGTTAACAAAATCCCAGTACTGATGCCCCACTAGAGCCAAATACAGTAACCGCCCCCACACACTGTTCATGTGGGCTGAAGGTAAGGTAAAGGTAAAGGTAAAGCTCGCCGCAGAACAGGCCATGACGGCCCAGATGGGGAGCAGATATAGCTCTACTTTTTCTTTAACCTCGGCGCTAGATTGGGTAGGTGGTCAACGTCACGCTCCGGCCGCTTTACCCCAGGAAAAGAAACCCGGTACCCATTGTACAGGAGACTGGGTGGGCCCCAGGGCCGGTCTGGACGGGTGCGAAAAATCTTGCCCTCACCGGGATCCGACACCCGGACCGACAAGGCCGTAACCAGTCGCTAAACTGACTGAGCTATCGCGGCCCACTTCACTTAGGCCACGTTTTAATATTACTGCCCCTGCTAAACATACGCAACATGTTTGAACTGCTCATCGTACCTGCATGCTACATGCCTCACCCCTCAACAGCGATTTTAGCCAACAAGTAATTAGTGAAGATTACAAGTCATAAAGCTCCTCCCTACGCGGCTACCTCCAGCACCCTCACCTCACTCTCCCCCCTTAATGAGGCAGACCAACAGTTTCGCACCCACACAACGCAGGGGCAATTACAGGTGCGCACACTGCACTGCTTACGCCCTCAGACAGCAGACGCAGACACGCCAGACTGTGGAGCGCATGGCTCCAAGCGTTCCTCTAATTTAATCTCCTCCTGTTTTCTTCGTAAATAACACATTATGATGTCTGATGTTGGTTCCAAGTATTTTAAGGTAATTACAGATACCTACAGCATTGCTTTGAAGTGTTGGAAAGTTTGTAGTTACAGAAGAAACTTGACACACTTGAACATCTTTAAACCAAGATATTTACTTCTCATTCCTTATATTAACCTTCTGTAAATTTTGAGTTTACACACGACTGTGTGAGGGCGGGAGATTAAATGAAAGGGAGGTGAAAACAGATGATGCTGCAGGAATCGGCAATTGCCAAAAGCAAGGGGACCTTTAAAATTACAGACAACTGAGTGGCGCGAAACGATCAGTACGATATGAAGACTGGAGCTCCAGAACACGAACACTGGTAACTATTTAAAGCAGAGAACTAAACTTATATAAAGACACCCAGCCCGTACCGCGCAGTAAACACATTCCGTCTTGGTTATAAAAACCAGTCGGTTAATGCTGTATAAGGAAATAATCGCTGTTTGTTCTGAGATACAAACAAAGCACATAAATACACTGTGTGGGCAGAACGTAGAATTTGGGAACGTTAAACCTGGAGGTATATAAAGCCCGTACCGCGCAGTAAACACACTCTGTCTCGGTTATAAAAACCAGTCAGTTAATGCTGTATAGGGAAATAATCGCTGTTTGTTCTGAGATCCACACAAAACACGTAAATACACTGTGTGGGCAGAAGGTAGAATTTGGGAACGTTAAACCTGGAGGTATATAAAGCCCGTACCGCGCAGTAAACACACTCCGTCTCGGTTATAAAAACCAGTCAGTTAATGCTGTATAGGGAAATAATCGCTGTTTGTTCTGAGATCCACACAAAACACATAAATACACAGTGTGGGCAGAACGCTGAGTTTGTGAATGTTAAACCTGGCGGTACATAAAGTAACCACTGGGCTTTTACGATGACAGCAGCTAGGAAGAAGTCAATATGACAAGGAATTAAAAACATGGAAACAGATGTTCTGAGTCGAAACAGGGAGTGTGTATCTCGGCCTGGGCGGTCAAGTTACATAAACTGAATACATTCTGTCATATGCAGTCCAGCGAACTTAAAAAAAGGGGAGTTCGTGAACGGCCTGTAAAGCAGAACGTCCCGACAAACAGACTGTTTACAGAACTGCTGCTGGAAGAAGAAACTCTGTGACCAGCGAACAGAACAACGGTGACATGACACAAATGGGGCAAGCAGAAAGGGAATTAGCCTTCAGCAGTTTGTGTTTTCTTTTATTTCACGGTTCTGCATAAGGAGCAGGGGCATAAAATGCGAAATGATGAGGTGCCGGTATGCATTACGAACTGCACAGCATTACGCACAGCAAGAAGTCAACAACGCAAATAACGGCGGACTGTAATGTTGACTTCGCAATCGTACAGTATAAATAAAACGGACTGCCGAGGGAAGACACATATAGGGCACAGGAATGGACACAAAAATCACCGGCCAAACATTGTTTTATGAAAGAAGATAAATTTATGTGACACATTAATAGTTTAGTACATGTTTCAACCTCTGACCTACCCAGCTTCGGGGTAAAACATACTAACTTCAGAAAGAAAATTACTAGTGTTTTTACACTTACAGTGCACGCAAACACGCAGTAAGTTACAACATCTTTAAGCCAAACAGTACTCTAACCCTCAGCACTTTCCACTTCGTCTTCCCAAACCTACGAACAATCAGCAGGCAGCATGGCATGAAGTAACGTAAAGTATTAGACTGAAATGTATTTTAATACTGTGCTTGTATATCTGCGTGGGTACGGAACCGCGTAATTCGAAACCGTGTAATTCGGTGACTTACTGCATTGGTGTGTAAGGAACCGGGAAAGCATATAGTGAAATTGGTTCCAACAGAATTCAAGAAGAGCAAATAAAAATCAGACGAAGGGAACAGAAGAAGAGCGAAAGATACGCAGCAGAAGAAATTGAAGTAACCAACAGAGACATCAGTCCCCTTTGTTGGTGGACCCCCCACCATACACAGCTCTATAGCGGGTGGCATCACAAAGCAGAACTGCGCTGAGCCTGCATCGTAGCTTACAAGCTTCCGAAAACCTTAAATGTAACGTCGGGCCCATCCTCAGTTAACATTAGAACCGTGGGGACACTGTACACTATACACCACGTAAAATGAAAAATTTCTACGTTCTGCCCACACAGTGTGTTTGTGTTTTGTGTGGATCTCAGAACAAACAGCGATTATTTCCCTATACAGCATTAACTGACTGGTTTTATAACCGAGATGGAGCGTCTTTACTGCGCGGTACGGACTTTATATACCGCCAGGTTTAACATTCACAAATTCTACGTTCTGCCCACACAGTGTATTTATGTGTTTTGTGTGGATCTCAGAACAAACAGCGATTATTTCCCTATACAGCATTAACTGACTGGTTTTTATAACCGAGACGGGGTGTGTTTACTGCGCAGTACGGACTGAGTGTCTAAATATATTCAAGTTACAAAGTGTGCACGACGGTACGTGTGGGGGTACGTCTCCATGTAATTTAGTCTCGGCACTACACGGAGGTGAGTGACTAGCTTCACGCTCCTGCCGCTCTGCCTCCAGCTAAAGAGTAACGGTACCCATTTGACAGGAAGTGGATGGGCCGCACAGCCCCTATGGGTTCTGTGGAGACGACAAAAATATCTTGCACCTGCCAGAAAAAAACTGAGTACCTGTTCCCTGCGTTTGTAGTCGATTATGTTTTAGTTTTAAACCTTGGTGTGACGCTCCACGAGGATGGCGTAAATGACGCCGAAACATGCAGCAGCGATATAAGACTGACTGTATTTGTATGTATGAAGGGTGCATTCGTTGGTGTCATCAATGAAACATTTAATTTAACCCGTATTACGTTAATTACCTCAGCATATACACTCAGTGGACAAACAACAAAACAAGATGGTTAGACAGTCCACATGAGGCGTGTTTGCTCAGTTATCTTGCTGATTCTTTTAATGAGATATCAGGTGCTGCCAGTTATTGAAACTCTGGCTGAAGCAACGAAACCTTCAACGTTCGATCTGTTCCCACATCCAGCGTCTGCCGGATGCGTGCAGGCAGGCGGGAACTACAGGCAGTGACACCGCGGCCCACAGGTTACGATTCACTGGCCTATACGAACGCACGAAATTGCACGGCGTCACACCCCAGAGGTCCACAAAGTTAATAACCTTACAAAGACACATTGAGGGAGGCCATGCTAGGTTTCGCGTCACTTTATGTCAGCAATATGCCGCTGTGGTTTCGGCAGAGTCGCCGTTCTCTTTCCTTTACGTGACAACATCACGACTGTCTGTGTGACTGTGTGTGTCCCATGCAAACACAATCACAAGCAGCAATACCCCACACGTGAACAGCAATGATGTGTCGCATCACACGGCTGTCTGGAGTCCGCGCCAATCAATCATCATTTGTATCAATAAAAATGCGTTTGAAAGGAAATCCTTACAGCACTCCACAGTCATAAATAAATATAACAAGACAAAAAATGTGTCCCCAAATTCAAGCAACGTAAATTCCGAAACGCTTTATTCCTTTGCAGCGCTTTCATATGAACCTTCTAAAGCCCAGCCGTTACTGTACGCACCGCCAGGTTTAACATTCACAAATTCTACGTTCTGCCCACACAGTGTATTTATGTGTTTTGTGTGGATCTCAGAACAAACAGCGATTATTTCCCTATACAGCATTAACTGACTGGTTTTTATAACCGAGACGAATGTGTTTACTGCGCGGTACGGACTGGGTCCTTATATATAAAACAGATATGCTTCGTCTTTAAAGGGTTAACTGCATCGAGGCAAGAAAAGACATCCATACAGACGAACCTGAAACAACCTGAGTGAAAAGCAACGTTCTGTTTCCCACTGACACCAAAGCTAACCCACTAATTCACCATTACAAAACGAACTCTCAACGCCAACAAACAGGTGAAAGTATTTCCCTGTCCAATGTTCCCCGATTTCCGAAACAGCATTGCTTTTTGGAGGGTTCCCAGGCTTCGGCCGCTTGTCCTTCTAATAAAAGTAGTATTAAGATGAAGATGAGTATGGAGCATTGGTGGAATGACACTGACAGGGGAAACCGAAGTACTGGGAGAAAAACCTGTCACAGTGCCACTTTGTTCGCCACAAATCTCACACGGACTGGCCTGGGATCGAACCCGGGTCAACACGGTGAGAGGCCGGCGACTACTGCCTAAGTCAAGATAATGACAAGTCTGTCTAAATGTATTTCCTACCTCACAGTAAACACACTACCCATTACACACACCTGCCAGATAATGCTGTTTAAGGATATGATCACCGTTTAATGCGAGAATCAACTGGAACACACGAACGGACTGTGTGCTCCACAGACTCTGGCTGCTTCCTAAAGATATGTTTTAATATTATCCTGACAGCCAACACCTGCTACAGTTCAATGCATGACTGCATACAGCAACCGATTATTTAAAATCTGCCTGTGGAAACTCAGCCTTTCGTGACTAGCAATGGTGCCTAGCAATCCTTTCACTCACATGAAGACAGTTCATTGTTTTTAAACACAGTTTCGAGGAATGCTTGTGTTTCCTTTCTCAGGATGCGGGATAAAGCCGTCAACTGCGCCCCTTAGCACAGCCAGTCTGTAACCCGAGACGGTCCCTACCGACTGCGAATCGTGAAGAACAACAATACGGACGTAGCGACAAGCTGAAGCTTCAGCTGCTAACGGGGCTTCATTCCAGGACCTTTGAGGGCGGTTGCCTGTTCAGGTATGGCGCGCGAGGGGCACACAGCCTGCAGTGCATCGAGAAACCCCGCATTGGTTCAGCGGCTGTATCGAGGGGGGGGGGGGTATGGCAATAATGCAGCACTCTGCATTCCGACACACAACATGCAGTTCTCCTTGACTTATGCTGCACTGCGTTACATTCCACAGCGTGTTTGGATCCAGGATTGATCCGTGCAGTCAGCTACAAACCCTTTAGCTTTGGTCTTGGCTCAGACCGTTCTGTAGCCAAGTGCAAATTCTGCGCATTGCGAGCACTACGTGGTAGCACGAGTACAGGCTTTCTTCATACGACAGTGCGTCAGCCCGAGGTAAGCACTGAACTATTCCAGGCCGGAGGGCTGTTACAAGCACGTTCGCAGCGTCATAATTTGAAAACCGCGTATAACTGAACCTGACAACGGGCTGCACATTCCTGTAACCATAAATATTAAAATGTAATTTCAGCCTACGTGTTCTGCTGTCCACACCCGTTTTTCAGTTCGACTTCTTCTCTATTTTAAACCGTGTAGTGAGGGCTGTTTCATCCGGCGTTTCGGCCGACGGTACTGATGATGGAGGCAGTACATTCGTCCGAAACGTCGAACAAATCTTACACGTACACAAATCCAAAACACGATCACAATTTGAAAACTTTCAGCAGCCGTTTCATACAATTGTGGAATTTCGTCTCTGAACCAAACGCAGAAGAGAGACAGTGTCCGGCAACATGGCAGCGAAAGGAATGTTTGGACCCAACTGGAACAAACTGAACAAAAGATGGAGAAAAGTGCACAGTGGGGAGGTTTACAGTTTGTGAGCCTCCACGTCACCACACACGACAGACCCATCAATTGATGCAAGATGAGATAAGTTTGGCATGTAGAATGCACGGTGGACAGTCAAGAGAGGTCTTAAGACATCGTTTTGGAGACAGTTATGAACATACTAGAAACGGGCCGAACATACGATGGGGGTTAAAAAGATATTCACGCGCTACTCCACGGCGCCTCTAGCGATGATTTGCACAGATAACCCTTCAGTTGATCCTTTCGTATACATTACAGCCCTGTAGGGATACTGTGATAGCCTTATAGACTGCGTCGGCAAAAAAGGAAGCTGCAAAGCCGACGGAAGCACAGGTGATATGCCAGCAGCTGCGTTGTGTACGGCACGTGGCCTTCACAACAGTCAACGCGGCGGTACTCTTGTCACATTGGGTCACAATCGCTTCTTGCCACATACTTGCCAATTAACTGCTCACTAATTATCCTACCGTTTCACTGTACGCAATTTTTGTATTAAAAAGCGTCGTTAAATAATAATCAATACATAGAAAAGGAAAAGTAAAATTGTCACAGTGACAGAAGAACCGCAGAGTTCAACACCGCTAACATCAAAGGCCACCACTGCACACGATCCTAAGCCAGTTCAGTGCACCTTCCCATTTTCAAAAATTGTATCGCACTCACACAAATCAAACTGTTGTCATTCCTTCTCCTTCTCGGACTTTCAAGTGGACGCTTTCCACACAATCAGCAGCCCTACGCATTTCTCGTCTCGTTTCCTCTACCCCTTCCCCTGACACTGCAGTGTGCTCAGACGCTGTGTGTTTCACCATCTAACCATCTTAACCATCTCACGAACGTGCTGAGAGCAGGTTACACAGTCGTTAACAGGCGACGCAAAGTTTGACAATTCGCGTCGACCAATTGGACCAGACCATAGGATCACCACCCAGAAAGGACGAAGATAACACAAAAGGAATTAACGTCGTGCGGGGCGGCGGTCAGCTCACTTGCAGGGGAAATGGCACAGCGTCTGTAAGGGGCACAAAACAGCAGTGGGCAGCGCCGACACGTCGGCTGGGAAAATGCGTTACCTCTGTGACACCCGACGCTTCACTATCGCGCTCAAAGGACCCGACCACAGGCTTCCGTCCTTATCTAGCTCAATCCATTCCGCGTCATCACATTCTGAGATCCACTTTAACATTCCCTTCCCATGTACTTCTATGTCACTCACGTGGTCCCTTCCCTTCAGAATTTTTGATCAGGATTTTTCATGAATCTGTAGCGTCTCCCTTGCGTCCTGCAAGCCTTGCCCATCATTCAAACAAAATTCGACCGCTATTCTTAAGCCGCGTTCCCAATACTGGTGTCTTTGACAGTGACTCAAAAATAGTGCACTGCACAAGGAGACACGTATACTGTTCCCACGACTGGTCTATGCGGCAAACGTTCATACCCAGATACACTGGCGAAATGCATGGTCATCGCAATCCCGGTACCACGATTTGTGCACTTGGCCACTCGACGTACGAAGTGATTCTGACTGTCCACACACACAAGCTACTTGTCTGCTTGTCAGCTATCAAAGAGTCGTGGGAACACAAGAAGTCTCGACTTGATAAGCAGTAACTTCACCCGAGTCACACTTAGGCACAAGTGGCCGATATCTGTACAAATGTACCGATCCCACGACGTGGCCGGTATGTGTCCACAAGTGAGAAATATTTGTCATAGACGCGGCTTTACAAGCACGGGCGCTGCCCGTCATAATGCACACAGGTGGCTGCTCTAATAGCATCGTGTTAGAATCTCGCCAGTCTGGTGTGCAGAGGGTAACTAACTAATGAATGTCATAATCACGTTCAGTTATACACGGCCAGGTGCACCTGGTACAAGCTTCACTTATTTCTCGCCAATAGGCCACTCCTTACACTCCCAGAAACGAAGTTTCTTTGGCTTCAGCGGTCGAAGGTTACAGGAGGTCTGTGGCGACTTCGGACAGCACAATATCCAGTTAATTCGCTGCAAGATTCAGTCTCTTTGTGGCGGCAGACAGAGACCCAATCGAGTGGCCCCAGGGTCAGGAGTGCAAGGCGGGGATGGGATCAGCCATACTATACAAACTGCCCTCTGGAGGGCGCGCACTGCACAGACAGAAAAGCCCCGGCAGGTTTTTAATATCTGCCGCCAAAACTGTCCGCTGCACGCAAGCGATATTCTTCCTTTCTTTGTCAATATCAAAACACACGTCATTGAGAACGTTAGAGTGGTCAAAACACTAGAATTAAGGAATTACACTTCACGTATTTGCTACAGAAGAAAGATCACTGTGAGGGATGCGAATTACAACCCAAAACTACAGCGCGGTACGACACAGTACAGAGGACTGACAGCTGCGGCTGGTTGCCAAACGTCGGCAAACGTACGGTCTGGGACAGGTCTCCCTCCCAGTACTTCGGGTTTCCCCCGTCAGCATCATTCCACCAATGCTCAAGTACTTCGGTTTCCCCTGTCAGCATCATTCCACCAATGCTCCAGTATTTCGGGTTTCCCCTGTCAGTATCACTCCACCACTGCTCCAGTACTTCGGGTTTCCCCTGTCAGTATCACTCCACCACTGCTCCAGTACTTCGGGTTTCCCCTGTCAGTATCATTCCACCAATGCTCCAGTACTTCGGGTTTCCCCTGTCAGTATCATTCCACCAATGCTCCAGTACTTCGGGTTTCCCCTGTCAGTATCATTCCACCAATGCTCCAGTACTTGGGGTTTCCCCTGTCAGTATCACTCCACCAATGCTCCAGTACTTGGGGTTTCCCCTGTCAGTATCACTCCACCAGTGCTCCACACTCATCTGCATCTTGATACTGCCCTTGCTTGCAGGACGAGCGGGCGGAGGCTGCAGCCCTTCAAGCACAGCAATGCTCTTTCGGGTATCGAAGTAGCGTTGCCCAAGACAGCACTTCACGCTGTTGCTCTAACGTGAAGGCTGAACTCGCCGCGAACAAAGCTTCTCCCTCCCTCGTCCATCACGATCACCCCCCCCCCCCCCCCCGTTCTTTTCGCCTACCTTCCAATGCTGTGTCCCTTACAAAGACCCACAAAACTTACGGCACGTCAGTTAACAGAACGTAACCCCCGAACACCCAGGCAAATGAGCACTGCCCAGGACCTGGGTAACTTTCGCACTCGAAGACCACGTAGCAAGTGCTCGGCTTGCCGCACAGAAAGAACACACATCCCGACGCTACATCTGTACAATCGAATGGCGCAACACGGCCCAGTGCGTCCTCTTAACCACCATCTGATGAACACCACCAACACATTTAGCGCCATGTTGCCTGTTTAAATAATCTAAGAATTACGTCACATACGGCATATAACAATACTGTACAGATGTGACAACACTGTCGCACTGCTCCGAACAGCTTCCGTGTTAGTTCGCGCACAATATGGAGGCACTGCGACTTGAGCTGAAGCTACGTTTGGTGGGAAAGAAAATAAAGAATAGAGAAGGAAGAAATTAATTTTCGCAACAGCGGAAGTAGCGAAGCAATCAAGCAATATTGTTTCGTTATAATTGCTTGGTGTTACAACAACACGCGGGGGCACTTAATCAACTTTCCAATAATACCATCTGAAAGCTACACAAAGGAGAAATTATGGCAAAGAAAGGCCATTAAGTTGACACACTGTTCTTTTATTCACCTCGCCGCACAAAACAGCCCGCAACACTGTGTGCAGTTATGGCGTTCACATCCTCCGGTTAACATACACGCTGGCGTTAGAAGAACAGCGCCACAGAAGAAACGACTCAACACAATACGCGGCGCTATTACCCCGCCCTCCCCTAGCACCGTCATAAGGCGACGACCCTAACTTGATTATTAAGTATCGCCGTCACTGTGTTCGTATGGTAATTTGCGGAACTGTAAACCTGCACGTCTCTCCGTCCGTTGCAAAAAGGCTGGCCTCGGGAAATTATAAAGTGTCATGGAAAAATATACACGTAATGTGGAAGGCCAAAGGGCAATGTGGATTCGGCCCACACAGCCTCCTATTAAATTCGTGCAGGGGGCGCTTTCTACGGGGGCTAAAATGGGCGATGCGTGAAGCTAAACACCTGCACATAATGCGGAGGCTAAGAATGAGTGGACGTATGCCTCCACTCCCTTAATATGCTTGAATGGAGTGCATGCAAACAACTTTACTGTAGTAAAGAACGACGGAGTGAGATTATGGATTGGATTCATCTGGCTCAGGATAAGGACAAACTGCAGGATGCTGTGAATATGTGGTATTCTTTCGGATTCCAAGAAAAGGCGAATCATTTCCTGAGCAGATAGGCACCCGTCAGCTTTACATAACACTGATCCACGGAATTAGTTACGTTTCTTATTTGCCCAGTCCACGGAACGCATTCAGCGCAACGTTACTCACAGCGAAGCCGTCTAAGTGAATAAGAACTGCAATTATTTCTTTGATAGAAATTCTTGAGTTTGTAACACAAACGTTTGTTGGATGTGGATGTGGCGTGGGGTTCTATTTGTTTCTTCTAACCCGTATGTTAGTACAAGAACCAATACATGCCGAACTAAAATCAACAGACATAATTAAAATTCGTCCTGCCGACAGCATGCGCTCAATTATAAGGCTGTTTCGTAATTCGGAGGGCACAAGAAACTCGTTATTGACAGGGAACAAAAAAGTGTTCCGTAGTACGGAGAAAATGTTTCGTAATTCGGAGGGCACAAGAAACTCTTTCGTAATTCGGAAGACAAAGAAACTGTTTCGCTATTCGGAGGGCACAAGAAACTGTTTCGCTACTCGGACACAAGAAACTGTTTCGTAATTCGGATGGCACAAGAAACTGTTTCGCTACTCGGACGACACAAGAAACTCTTTCGTAATTCGGAGGGCACAAGAAACTGTTTCGCTACTCGGAGGACACAAGAAACTCTTTCGCAATTCGGAGGGCACAAGAAACTGTTTCGCTACTCGGAGGACACAAGAAACTCTTTCGTAATTCGGAGGGCACAAGAAACTGTTTCGCTACTCGGAGGGCACAAGAAACTGTTTCGTAATTCGTCACAAGCATTCCGAATGAAAAATACTATAAAGTTTCGGAACCCAATTCCGCCCAACAACAATTCGAGCCATGCATTCACGCAACAGTGCCTGGTTCTGCGAGCTCGAGCAAGCTTAGCCCGACACACAATTCAAAGCAGGCCACTACAGACTGAATACATGCAGCTTCCGGCGCCACGGAGGCGAGAAGTGTCAGCAAGTGGCCAGTTTGACGGACCGGCCGCACAAACTGCGTCGCGCTGCTTTGTGAACTTACTGCAAAGCGCGACGTGCCCACGCACAGAAACTTGCACCGAAACTGCGACGCTGTACCAGCCAGCAGACACCGCAACACAATGCACATGCCCCAGAACGAGACACGTGCATCTTCAGACACGTGTCCTTATCAACACAAGGCACATTACTGATTAGTCTGTCCGTCTGTACCACTTTTACGGGACAACTGTTTGCAATTTGATGAGCGCTTTACGTGCAAGGCCATGTCTGTCGTCTGCACGTAACCTGGCACCAACCTCTAAACCGTTTACCGGATGTTCACGAAATTTGGTACACTAGTTTTTTGCAAGACGTTGTCGACGAAGCTGAGTTCCGTTGAAATAATCGCAGTACGTCACACGTTGCCTAAAGACTTTAATTACTTCACACTTGTACACTGCACGTTCCTGGGCCAGCCTGGGTGCTACTTGGGACGGGAGATCTCTACGCAGCGCCACTAGAACACCTTGAGTTTCCTGGCAATCGGCGTAGAGAAAAGCACAGTGAGGAGGCAAACGAAATCTGGCCCGCAATGTAAACGTTTCTTTCGACTGGGACAACATCTGATACACGATACGTCCAAAAACAGTTACTGAATCCTTATGAATTCCGTCCAAATGTGTGCGGTGGAAGACATAACTTTGCTTACAAACGCCAATACATTTCAGTCCTCACTCTCCGCATTTACTGCGCGACCTGGGTGCAATTCGGTGCAACAGATGTGCACACGATGCTGTTCAAGGGCTTGTCAGTTTGGCGAAAATCGGCGCAGGGAAGGCCGCACTTTTTGCGTGGGTGGAAATGAAATTACGCTTACACGTGTATTGTGGAAACGTACATTATGATAGTAAAGAACGCCTTGATAACAATCTGTGCACAGCGTCACGAATACCGCCACTTGCCGTATCGTTACAGTCGAAGCAGTTTCGATGTTTTGCGGCGGTTTAACGTGACGTGGCCCCAAGGCAGGATCCCACAGGAAAACATGTGACATATAACGCATTTTTACAACTAAAATTCAAACTTAAATAATAATTTCTTGGAAATTAAGGCTCTCTCAGTGGCGGCAACTTTACACTGTGATCTCCTATGTTTCGACACTGTGTATACCTAGAGTATTTTTCTCTGAGATGTTGGCGCCATCTACCAGACTACACGGTGTCATAAACCGCAAGACTAGAATGTGAAATAAAAGTGTGTGTGTGTCTTGCAGTGCAGTACTTTTGGATGTGTCCGTCAACAAAACTCGACACACGCTGAAGACTACAGTGGTTCGCTCATTTCGGCAAGGAGAGCACCAGAGCTCTGCACACAGCACACACTGTACATGTCGTACGGCTCGGGCTTGCTACGGCCCGGCCAGCCCCCGGTCTGTAACCCGTAACTTAACACGGCCGCAGCGTGAATCCTTGTCTGCATGCAGCCCGCCGATCTCAGCTTCCACACAGCTCATGGGGTGTCATGGTGCACTGCTGGACACAGGCTGAACCCCATCCTTGTGCTTGTGGCTCAGAATCAACCCCCCCCCCCTTTTTAGCTGCATCGTTTGTTCACCCCGGGCCAGGCAGCTCTCTCCCCCCCCCCCCCCTCATTCACTACAGCCCTATGACTGATTCACTCCCGAATATCTCATCACAGCCTTCAGGTTTCGTACCCCTCATCTTAAACCTTTCAAGATTACCCAGATCTTTCACATCCACCGCTCCCCGATTTCCGAACGAGCACTGCTTTGTAGAAGGATCTCAGCCTTTGCCCGCTTGTCCTTCTGGTAACAACAACGTGTAGATGAAGATGAGTATGGAGCATTGGTGGAATGATACCGACAGGGGAAAACCGAAATACTGGGAGAAAAACCTGTCACAGTGCCACTTTGTCCACCAGAAATCGCACTTGCATTGGCCTGGGACCGAACCCGGGCCTCCACAATTTCAAATGTTAAATTCGTGTGACCTGTATTCAAAGACACAGTGCCTAACTCACAATAAACACACCTCGTCTCCATTACAAAACCGGCCGCATAATGCTGTTTACGGAAACGATCGCTTTTTATCGCGACAGTCATATGAACAACATAAACAGAGCACGTGGGCACACTGTGCAGTGTATGGATGTTACGGCAGGCAGTGCAGATGGTTACCACTGTTCCAAATAACTGACATTAAACAAATCCTACGTTCTGCCCACACAGTGTGTTTATGTGTTTTGTGTGGATCTCAGAACAAACAGCGATTATTTCCCTACACAGCATTAACTGACTGGTTTTATAACCCAGACGGAGTGTGTTTACTGCGCGGTACTGACTTTATATACTACCAGGTTTAACATTCACAAATTCTACGTTCTGCCCACACTGTGTTTATGTGTTTTGTGTGGATCTCAGAACAAACAGCGATTATTTCCCTATACAGCATTAACTGACTGGTTTTTATAACTGAGACGGAGTATGTTTCCTGCGCGGTACGCACTGTGTTTACTGTTAGATGGGAACTGCGACTCTACGTATAATTTCGATGGAATTCAGACTCCATTAATCGTGCCATGGTTCAGGCGTTCAGTCGCCAGGCTCTCACCATGGGCGCCACAGTTCGATCCCAGGTCAGTCCGTGCAAAATTTATGGTGGACACAGTGTCACAGTGACAGGTTTTTCTCCCAGTACTTCCATTTTTCCCTGCCAGTATCATTCCACCAATGCTCCATACTCATTCATTCATCTACATGTTCCTCTTACCAGTAGAACACGCTAGGAACCGTCGTACAAGCAATGCTCTTTCGGATATCGGGGAAGCCCCCGAACAGAAAACTTCGACATTGATAAGCCGTTACAGGGTCAACACAGAAGTCCCTGCACTATACTTTACTCAGTCCCTCCCTCTTCTACCTACCTGTTCACAGCAGGTGTCGCTTGCTTTTGTGATTTCACTTGATCACACTCAGACACACACCACAGTCGGTAGGACTCCTCTGGACGAGAGATCGGCCCGTCGCAGAGACCTCTACCTGACAACACAAAAACTGTACAAGAAAAACATCCACGCCCCCCGTGGGATTCGAACCCACGATCCCAGCAACCGCTTGGCCGCAGACCTACGTCATAGACGGCGCGGCCACTGGGATCGGCCCCTGCAGTATACACTGTGCTTATACTTGTATAACGTTCACATGGCTGTTCATAATGTACAGGACACACACACACAGACACACACACACACGCACACACACACACACACACACACACACACAGACACACACACACACACACACACAGACGCTGAAATCGCTGTGTTAGACGCGAATATTCTAGTTGTATTGAGGTGTAGGGCGGAGAGCCATTGTGACGGAGGGGGAATACAGAACGAAGCGAACAAGGAGGAACTATAAAGTTCCAAATCTCTCCCACCACACCCTCTTTTCAAGAGTTCCTCCCCCCAACACTTCCACCCCCCTTTGTCTTGTACTGTACTTTAAGTTCCGATTGTTACCAACCTGCCGGGAAATCCCCCTGGCGGCGAGTAAAAGGAAATTCAAGAAGCAACGCTGAAGCTATGCAGGCCAGCAGACAGCAGCGCAGCGCGTTAACACAGCACCGAACACTTGTCTTGTGCAAACCATATCCTACAGGCCTGCTTCCGGGATATAACGTCGCGCAGCTTGGGAAGTAGGTAGGTAGGTAGGTAGGTAGGTAGGTAGGTAGGTAGGTGGGTAAGTAGGTAGGTAGTAGCAACCATCCGGATGAACCAGTCGCTTCCATCTTCAGGGTAGACTTATTCATCTCATCTGAAGAAGATAACAGCACCAAGTTCCTCAACTACCTACGAAAGTACACGGCGTAATATTCGACGCATCGTACCCTTTCCACTGCACTCAAAACTTAAAATCTCGAAATAATGTTGCTTGAGTTTTTACATAATTAATTGACCTGTGTCATTAACTGCAGACAAAAGCACGCCATTAAAGGCCGATGACTTGCAGATATGCTTGTAACAGCGCGGGATGGTTAACACGTTCAAATTCGCTGTATACGAGTTTCCTGAATTGTCTGATCATTAAGATTACGCTGAATTTATATAAACACCCAGTCCGTACCGCGCAGTAAACACACTGCGTCTCGGTTATAAAAACCAGTCAGTTAATGCTGTATAGGGAAATAATCGCTGTTTGTTCTGAGATCCACACAAAACACATAAATACACGGCCCTAGGCACAACGTGGGGCTTCTACTGTTGCAGACATTGTGTGTGTGGTTGTATATGTTTACCGCTGTGCTTCAGACAATTGAACAGCGTGAGACGTCATGTCACTGCTAGCAACACTGCATCATAACAACACTACTGTTCCAATTCTGTCACAACAGTCACACACACGTGACCAACTCCAAGCTAGCCAGTAGCACTCGGCACCTCCTATAGCACGCACTGACTGCGGAGTGCCCGAAATACTTCAGACGCTCTGCCCGTACTTTCTGATCCCGTGACGTCGCTTTGGTTGCAAAACACTATAGGAAGATCTGCAAGGAACGTGCGTAATAACATCCATTGATGTGCCGACTTCAATTAGAAGGGGTCAAATATCGACGACTCACAGCAACAGGATACGCCCAGAAGGAAACTAAACGCGGGCGCTGAACTTTATTATGCATAATTCCGGGGAATCCCCGCACTACGGACTAACATGAACAACACGGCGTTCTCAATAGAAGCCTTAAAGCATGTTACTAGCTTAGCCTACAGATGTAAACAGCTGCAAGTACAGTACCTTTGTTATTAACACAATAACCACCTTTATGCAGTGTATTTACAGTTACGTACGTGAAACAACCCATGTGTTTACGGTACACAGTGTTGCCGCTATTCTGTAGTTACAGTTTACTTGTAATGCTATTACCCATGTTGAATGTTCTGCACTTCTACATTAGCACTTCCCGCAGTGTGTGTGCTGTGCCCAATATAGCTGTTTTCTGCGGTTCCTTGATATCGCGCTTTCCCGGTACGCTGCTCAAGTATTTATGAATGATTTTGAGATGGTGCCAGTTGCCCCTGTTATTACTGGTATCACTTCTGTGTTTACATTCCACATGTGATGTGTTTCTAGTTTAAGGTGTTTATATTTTAAAAATTTTCGGTTTCTTTTTGATCACATTTCTGTCTCCTGAAACTGCAGTGTCCATGAACCCTTTAAAGACGAAACGTATCTGTTTTATTTAAGGACTCAGTCCGTACCGTGCTGTAAACACTCCCCAACTCAGTTATAAAAACCAGTCAGTCAATGCTGTATAGGGAAATAATCGGTATTTGTTCCGAGATCCACACAAAACACATAAATACACTGTGTGGGCAGAACGTAGAATTTGTGAATGTTAAACCTGGCGGTACATAAAGTCCGTACCGCGCAGTAAACACACTCCGTCTCGGTTATAAAAACCAGTCAGTTAATGCTGTAGAGGGAAATAATCACTGTTTGTTCTGAGATCCACACAAAACACATAAATACACTGTGTGGGCAGAACGTAGAATTTGTGAATGTTTAACCTGGCGGTACATACAGTAACCACTGGGCTTTAAAAGGTTAATATGTTCCTTCTTCCCTATCACGGCAGCCGACACAGGCAGTGCGCCACTGCTCCTCCCATAACTTACAGCAGGACAATGCCAGTCTGCCAGTCTTGCAGCCAAGAAGGCAAAACGTTATATCGCATTTTTTGAAGTCCTGCGGTTTACGTCTTTTTGTAATACTCCTTACGGCCATCAGCCTATCATGCAAATGGGCCCTTCAGGGCCGAGAGAAAGCAGACGAGAAAACAGCAAAAGGGCGCACACCCTCCGCGTATTTCAATCCGTGTTCACTTCCCCTGAAATCTATTCCACACGCCCGGCACGTAAGAGGGTATATACAGCCTTTTAACGTAGTTAAGCTCTGAAATCCCCCCCCCCCCCAAGGGTTTTATTAGACTTTAACTGCACCGTTTTATTCAATGATATCAAAGTGTGACGGAGGGCTCCACTGAACAACCATTTCTTTCCACATACCTCCCCTATTCCACCCTCCCAACCCCTGTGCCAGGTTTTATAAAGGCAATTGCTAACATATAGCATGGCTAAGCACAATTTAGGGTTCAGCGGGGAGACATTACTCACTGCGTGACCTGGCGGCGTTATATGAGGTACTACCGTATTTTAAGGGTTAATTGCAACAATGTGAGGATCAGCAAGGAGGTGGCCCGCATGTTTACAATACATTCCCAGTTAGAAGTGAAGTCCGCCTTGAGCTATAAAGAATTTCTCCTCTTCTATGAGTGTACAATATTTAGATACTGGGCAGCATTCCCGAAACGGCGAGCAGCCGCTGACAGCGTGTTCTGTGCGCCGTCTTACAGTTGCTAGGGATGGCGTAATGCATCGCGTGCAGACTACATACATACATACATACATACATACATACATACATACATACATACATACATACATACATACATACATACATACACACATACATACACACACACACACATACACACATACACACACACATACGTACATACGTACACACATACACACACACATACACACATACACACATACATACATACATACATACATACATACATGCATACATGCATACGTACGTACGTACGTACGTACATACATACATACATACGTACATACATACATACATACATACATACATACATACATACATACATACATACATACATACATACATACATACAT
>BLKM01000789.1:31170-57199 GCA_013340265.1 Coptotermes formosanus | reverse complement strand
GCGCAGTAAACACTCCGTCTGGGTTATAAAAACCAGTCAGTTAATGCTATATAGGGAAGTAATCGCTGTTTGTTCTGAGATCCACACAAAACACATAAATACACTGTGTGGGCAGAACGTAGAATTTGTGAATGTTAAACCTGGCGGTATATAAAGTCCATACCGCGCAGTAAACACTCCGTCTCGGTTATAAAAACCAGTCAGTTAATGCTATATAGGGAAATAATCGCTGTTTGTTCTGAGATCCACACAAAACACATAAATACACTCTGTGGGCAGAACGTAGAATTTGTGTATGTTAAACCCGGCGGTACATAGAGTTACCGCGCACGCGTACTACTGTTTTTATCCGGAAGCCCGATTTCATTGCCGAAGACTAACGCAGTGCAGTCTGACGACGCTCAGTCCACTCCCGCACCACAAACTGATTTTGTTTGTCTCGAAAGCCGTAAAACTAATAACAAAAAAAAGTATTTTACGACAAGTGTCACAATTCCGCCCCCGACACCCATTCAGTGACTCGCACACGAGATGGCCTCGTTCTTGCGTTGCGGGAAACAAGCGGAGTTACGCAAACCACAGCACAGACCAGTCAGGCGGCAAACTCGCCATATATTGCCTGGCCCTTCCGGGACACGTACGCCCACAGGTGTCACCAGGTCGACAAGACCTAAACAGACGCATGGAGAGCAGCACCCAATCAGCGACGTGTAACCGTTCACGGCTCGGGGTCACGAAGGTGGGCAGGGGGAACGGCCGCGACATGAAGGAATAGAAGGGCGGAAGACTACAACTCCACCCATTCTTAACCTCAGCACTAGATGGAGCTGTCCGCTTGACGTTCCGGCCGATTAACCCCCGGGAGGAAAAGTGCCCAGTGGCCATTGAACAGGTGGCTGTGTGGGCCCCACAGACAGTCTGCACGTCTCGGGCAAAAAGAGAATCTCTCGCCGCTGCTGGGAATTGAAACAAATGTCGCAGTCACTACACTGACTGAGCTACTCCCGCTCCTTGCTGCAATTCGACTGTCAACAACTTTGGTACACACCTCAGACTATCAAATTTCACGGAAATCAGTTCAGCACTACTCATGTTGTTACGGACGGACGGACGGACAATACATGACGAATCTAAGGGGCGCATTTCTGGAAATTTTTGTTGCTGAATTTCCAAAACGCCGTCCGCCAGAACCATGTGCAGGCCATTCAACTGCTAAATTTGTAACACACTCGAATATCCCCATAATGAATGACCACTGTGTGGCCCGCAGCACCACCAACACACACACAGGCCATGTTTGCAACATTTAAAGTCCATTCATACATTCTATATAACTGTGCTGTGACACGCAAACACTGGCTTTAATAACACATGCTGCAGTCCACGTGTACGTTGATGTGTCCACACCTCTGTTGACATAACACTTTGCAGCCTCTGCCTTTTCTGATTAATATTTGAAGATCCATTTCCCACCTCACAGTGCACACACTGCGTGTTCATTACAAATATCAACCGATTACTGACGTCTGGGGAAATAAGCCCTGTGTATTGTGAGCACCATGTGATACAGCTAGTGTACCGCCCTCTCACCGCGGAGGCCCGGGTTCCATCCCAGGCCAGAGGATGTGAGATTTGTGGTGGACACAGTGTCACCGTGACAGGTTTTTCTCCCAGTACGTCGGTTTTCCCCTGTCAGTATCACTCCACCAATGCTCCATACTCATTTGCATCTATCATGGACACCATGTAGTCTTAGCAACTGACAGCGTCATTAAATAAGCACAATTAAAACACAAAACACAGTCACTTCAAATGAAACACCCCAACAGCCCAGTCATGACAGTGACTGCGCAACCGGCTGGACAGTCCAGGATTCAACTCCTGCCTGAGGCACGAGGTTTCTTTCTCTTCTCAAAAACGTCCAGACCAGCTCCGGGGTCCGCTCAGCGTCCTGTTCAGTGGGGAACCGGTGCTCACTCCATGGAGTTAGAGCAGCCAGGCCGTACAGTAGACCACGTACCTCTAGCGCAGATGATATGAATGAATGGAGCCATACCTCTGCTCCCCCCATGTGTCTTTCGGCAGGGGAAGGTGCAGCTTCACCTTTGCCTTTCCACGTTATAGCACACGTCGCATGCAGTGAGTTTTATGCTTTTATGTTGGGATTGAATTATGCGGAGTTTAGAGGTGCCAGACGAAGGCAAGCACCGCTGAAGAACGCCTCCAGCGCGAAGTAAGGAACATTAGGGTTAACAGTTCCTCGCCCAGCTACCGTCGAACCGGATATGAATTTACATATCAAATACAGACTCCATAAACCGTGACTTCATATAACACGAACTGAAAAGATGTCTGATGAATACGAATGAAAAGAAAAAACGAAACAAAAGAAGAGGATGTTAAAATAACAGAAATCTAATTTTAGAAAGCCCCTTTTTTGGCTATAATTTTCAAACGATCATTAGTGTACGTGAGGGAACAACTCAATTGGCACCACTGCAGTTCAAAGAGACAGACAGAGTCAGCTGCTGACATCCAAATGAACTCTTTGTCTGTGACGTCACGACCCAAGCGTAAAATCAAATGTGCTAGATCATCTCATCGCGAGAGTTTGTTGCAACAGTGGCATAAAGGTTACCGACTGTGAACCGATTATTTGTCTGGCTTCCAATCTGACAGTCAGCCAGCCAGTCAAGACACTCCTCGCCGTCACAAACACAGGAATTCCATTGTGTTGAGAACAATTCGCCACTGCACTGTCTCCCCACCCAGGTTAATCCAGTCCACGCCCTCGGACCCCATTTCTATCGGATATTCTCACCATTAAATTCAGTCCAAGTCTTAGGACTTCTTGACCTTGAAGATGACACCTATAGATTGTCCCGAAACGTCGGTATAGGACTGCAACTCAACGCTGTGTAACACCTCAGAAAACCGCAGATGTCACATACATCTTGGTGGAAGCCTGAAATCTCGCACATCAGGAAACTCTAAGCAAAATTCGCACGTGCCCTAAACACTCGGGACTACCAGTGACCGAACATGGCCGCCCAGAAACAACACCGTTTTAAAATTATGCTACCCTGAAGATGGAGTCAGCTAGGTCCTCCGAATCTGCGTACATATGTTGCAATCTATATGGCGTCAAAACCGAGACGACAGATATCGTCAGATCATGAGGCTAATATTTATGCACTAACAGACGATAAAGCTGTGTGTGTGTGTGTGTGTGTCTGTTGTTTCATATGGCTCGGTATACGCCCCACCAGGGGGCAGGTCTGAGCATGGCCAAGAACTCCTTAAGGTCGAAAAAAGCGGGGGATGTTCTTCCGTAGGTTCGTAACTGTTATCTTCTGAAGCAGGGCCCGTCTCGATGCAGTAATGTGCAGTGTTCCCTTTTTCGTGTCCCAGAGAACAGCAGCTGTCACTGCCTGTCCCCGCAGATGCAGGCTTGCTATGCGATAGAGCTTCGGTGTTCGAGGACACGATAAAAGAAACGCAATGTTGTTATACCGGTAGTAAAACAAATTTCCGTTTCAGTACACCAGTGTGACATTCGCAGCCACCTTATCCACTACTGCACTTAGCCTGTGACTTTAGGTGGTGTTCCATTAGCAATACGGATTTACTTGAAACACACACCAAGGTGTATCCTCAGCTTAGACGCACCTTTATTCCTTAAGCTAAATAAATAAGGTTCGCGTAATCCAGGGACTAGAACGGCGGACTGGGTTGATGGATAGATGGCTTCTCGTGATGTATGTATTGCGAGGACAGGAGATAAGCCTATGATGTATTTATCGTCAGCAAAGGCTAATTTAATGATCGCGATTAACAAACTGCAGTCAAGTTCGTCTTCATCGATTTTGCGTCTGACAAGTGACTGAGCGTGTAAGACAAGAGAAAGATATACAGAATGAGCAGAGTAAAGCAAGGAATACAAGGTAAGATGAAGAAATAATAAATTAATGAAAGAGAAAAACAAGGGAGGTCCGTCTTTAATTAGCCCTTTAAAGAACACTAACCTTAATTATACTTAAAGACTCAGTACACACGCTGCGTCTCGGTTTTAAAAACCAGCCAGTTAATGCTGTATAGGGAAATAACCGCTGTTTGTTCTGAGATCCACACAAAACACATAAACACACTGTGTGGGCAGAACGTAGAATTTGTGAATGTTAAACCTGGCGGTACATAAAGTCCGTACCGCGCAGTAAACACACTCCGTCTCAGTTATAAAAACCAGCCAGTTAATGCTGTATAGGGAAATAATCGCTGTTTGTTCTGAGATCCACACAAAACACATAAACACACTGTGTGGCCAGAACGTAGAAAGACTGGACATTAATCCTGGCGGTACGTACAGTAACCACTGGACTTTACGGCGTAAAGCGTCGTGTCAGGACGGCGCATGCGGTAACGAACGTACAGCTCCATGCATTCTTAACCTTGACACTGGATAGAGCTGAGTGGTCAGCTTCACGCCCCGGCCGCTTTCTCGTGGGGAAAAAGCAAACGGCACCTACTGGATAAGTCTGGGTAGAGCACCACAACCAGTATGGACGTTTCGGAGAAGAAAATCTCTGTCCTCGTCAGGAACTGAAAGTCAGTTCCTTGGTGGTCTGTCCAGGAACAGTCACTAACCGACTGAGCTACGGAAAGGAAAAGATGAAAGAGAGTAAGGATCAAACAAGTGAAGAGACTAATAAAGGAGGACACGAAGAAAGAAACAGCAGAAAAAAGTCGTGCTGACGGTTTGGAAGGTTGGCAGATCTGGCAGCGTACTGCACATCCCGTGGTTCTGTACCCAGTTACAGTGCAGTCGTTCAATGCTTTCAACAAACAGTAATTAAGTCACGCTGAAATCACTGATCAGTGATCACATCAGCTAGGTTCTGGACATGAGCGGAACAAGTACACGCTGTAGCGAACGGAAAAATGTTACATACTTGGAAAGTTATTGATGTTTCGTCGACAGGCATTACTGGGGTGATAAATGCAAAGAATATGAGACGGAATACCTGCATGACAGGTACGGGAGAAAAGCAAAGTGCATACAAAGATTGGTAGGAATACCTGAGACAATTTAGAAGACTTAGACACAAGGATAACATTACAATGGATCTTAAATTAATATCACGTGATATAGTGGACCAAATGGACTCAGGAGAAGAAACAGTGGCGGCTCGTGTGAATGCACTAATAAACTTCCTGATTTTACAACATGTTGAAAATTTCTTGACACGAAAACTGAAAGCTTGAGCCCAACGCTCTTATCGGACGTTTCGCGGCGTAGATTGGCAGTTACCGACGTTTCGGGAAAATTATCAGCACCTTCTTTAAGTGTCAAGCAGTCCAGTTCTTCTCCCACTGCTTGACACTTGAAGATGAAGACGGTACGAACCTTGGAAGCGTCGGGAACTACTCACCCAGTGACACGGCGTCACATGCCAGAGGAAACGGATCCTGCGTACACGAGCAAATCTATTTTCAATTGCGCCAGTCGGCTCAGTGATTGATACTGCAAAGTTCTGGCAAAGTGTAACGGTACAGCAGACAGACGGGCATCTCGCACGTAACTCATGCGGAGTAATATCTCGATACAATATGCATATTTCTCGCAACACGCCGCTAATGTAGTTCCGATATCGGTACGGCGGATTGCAGACTGCAGAGTAAGGGGCTACATACTGTAAATGTTACGGCACCTGACAGGCACAGGTTTAGAGAAGAACTAGCGGGGTAGAACAGGATACAGAAGGAAAAGAAAGAATTATGAACTAACACTTTAAATACTAAAAGCAATCCGTATTATATTTACTTTAAAGACCCAGTCCGTACCGCGCAGTACACACACTCCATCTCGGTTACAAAAACCAGCCAGTTAATGCTGTATAGGTAAATAATCGCTGTTTGTTCTGAGATCCACACAAAACACATAAACACACTGTGTGGGCAGAACGTAGGATTTGTGAATGTTAAACCTGGCGGTACATAAAGTCCGTACCGCGCAGTAAACACACTCCGTCTCGGTTATAAAAACCAGTCAGTTAATGCTGTATAGGGAAATAATCGCTGTTTGTTCTGAGATCCACACAAAACACATAAACACACTGTGTGGGCAGAACGTAGAATGTGTGAATGTTAAACCTGGCGGTACATAAAGTCCGTACCGCGCAGTAAACACACTCCGTCTCGGTTATAAAAACCTGTCAGTTAATGCTGTATAGGGAAATAATCGCTGTTTGTTCTCAGATCCACACAAAACACATAAATACACTGTGTGGGCAGAACGTAGAATGTGTGAATGTTAAACCTGGCGGTACATAAAGTAACCTCTGGGCTTTGAAGGGTTCGTAAAGAAGAAAGAAAAGGAACAACGACACGACCAAACGTGTAAAAATGCCCAGAGGCGGCCCCAGACTAGGTGCTAGAAAGTGGCACCAAAACCGAACCATGCAGCCTGCGCCCCACATGGGCAGTTTTTGGCTGAGGTTTTGGACAACAAAGGAAGACACTACACCTATTTTGTGTTGAATGTTCCAGCCCCAACTGCCGCAACGTACTATATAAACACACACATTAATGGCCGTGCCATGGCTCACGCGGTTAGTCACCGCGCGGAGGCCCAGGTTCGATCCCAGGCCACTCCATTGGGGATACGTGGTGGACAAAGTGGCACTGTGACAGGTTCTTCTCCCACTACTTCGGTCTTCCCCTGCCAGTACCATTCCACCAATGCTCCATATTCATTCGTTCACGTATCATGACGCTATGTAATCTATCAATTTACAGCACCGTTAAATAAGTCCATCATCATCATCATCATCATCATCATCATCATCATCATCATCATCATCATCATCATCATCATCATCATCACCACCAGTTCTCCCACATTCTGTTCAAGCAGCCAAACCATTCTTCAGTTTTCACCGCAGTCAGTTCCCCATTTCACTCCTTTTCAAATTACACCAACTCAACCTACCGCATTCTCCTATTACTCATGATATGTAATTTAATTGCTTCGTCTGCAGTTTCAGTGCTACCAACAGTGTAATTTCTAAACGCAGACTTAGAATCCATTTTTCCCCTGTAAAACCGCCCTGCCGTTTTCAGTAATAATAACAATAATAATCATCAAAGGATGTCTGAAACGGGAACTGATGGTGTTTTGTTTCAATATACATTCTAATCTCTCAAAAGATGGCACCAGTTGCTCGTACAACTGCACAGTCACTGAATTACTAACGAATTATGTTCAAACGCTGCGCTGTTTGTATACAGGCGGCTACTGAACTCTTACGGAACAAGCCAGATGTTCATAAGCAAGTGTATGGATTTAGTTTCTACAATTAATTAATTAATTAATTAATTAATTAAACTGAGTGGCTTTACGAATCTAAACAAGTACACATACTTAGAGCAGCATTATAATCCCTCAAACGCACAGCGGTAGCTATAAACACACGCGCGCGCACACACACACACACATGCACACGCACACACACGACCCACACTAACGTTAAAAAATTTTTTCATTTTTCCCACACAGCACTTTTTCTGTGCTTCTAGCAATAAACAACAAGCGGTTCCCCACACAGCATCACCCGACTGTCCTCTACAATGGAGATGGGATGTTCACTGCGAGGTACGGAATCAGCCCTATATTTCGTTTTGACAGGTGCGGTCATTCGCGGACCTCTTACTGAGGACCTCAGAGTTCGATCCCAGGCCAGTCCATGTTACATTTCTGGTGTACACAGTGGCACTGTGGCAGGTTTTTCTCCCACTACTTCGGTTTTCCCCTGTCAGTGTCATTCCACCAACGTTCCACCAATGCTCCACACTCACCTTCGTCTTGATACTGCTCGTGTCAGAAGGACAAGCGGGCGAACACTGGTACCCTTTAAAAAACAATGCTAGTTCGGAAATCTTGAGCACCAGGCGCATTTATTCGGGCCTAAACGGTTAAAAGTTGTGGAATCTGGAAGAAAAACCAAATTTCTGTTGCACGTTTTCCTGTTCATTATTTCAATTCATTCTTTCTTCATTGAATGAAAATTTTGTTTCAATACAAAAGCAGAGCAGAATAACGTGTTGAGTCAAATACCTCCATGAAGCGCCCTTCTTGAAATACTAATAATTCTTCAACCAGTCAAATTCCCAGTATTTTGTGGGACCCGAACCTTCATCACCGTGTTCACAACAGCCCGTCCCTTCTCCCTATCCTCAGCCAGATGAATCCAACCCACAACCTTCCACCTACGCGTAACTCACAGCTACATAATTCATGTCCCTCGGCAAATATTAATTGGGTCGCAGAATTAAGGCAGATATGATGAGCGAGGAATGTAACACGCATGTTACAGACGAGTTTACGCGAGTTTCTCACCTCATCTCACACAAATAGCAACGCAACGCCATGACTCTGTATGTGCACGGATAATAGCAAAATACATATTTATTTCTCAAATAATATTCAATGTCTCCGTCTGTCTCCAGACGGCTTTATTCGTTGTGTCCACCTCCCGTCCCTCTCTCCCCAGAGGCACAGCTGCGTGCTGTAAGTTAAGCCACGTGCCTCCACAGTCTCAGGATGGCGACAGGCTGCTACCGCACGCCACACCTTGCCTCTCCCGAGGGACAGAATCGTGAACATGCGGTATTGTTCTCTCAGAGCTACAGGCTGCTATGGTCACTCTACCCTAACATGTGAACAGAATTTGAGAGCGAACTGCTGGGAACAAAGAGAAAGAAATTTCGGTAACACCAGTTACCAGTTTCAAACGTACATTTCATTTGCATGTTAGACGTGCAGTTACGAGCAGAACTGCCAACGGCTGGCTTCTGATTCCACACGGGCAAGCGTGTTCGCAGGCGACATTACCTACTCACTACTCACCGACCGACCGACCAACCAACCAACCAACCAACAAACAAACAAACAAACAAACAAACAAACAAACAAACAAACAAACAAACAAACAAACAAACAAACAAACAAACTCCATGGACCGAAGACCTTTTTCAGCTCACGTTGCCCAGCCAGTACGAATCATGCAGCATCCCCCCCCCCCAGGGGTTGCTACACCCTCCAGTCACTTCTTGCCTCTCAGGCTAAAGCACTTCCTGCAGCAGCCTTTCCTCAGACACTCTCAGCCCTTTGTTCTCCCTTACTACACAGACTTGTGTGCTTGATATCTGACGGATATAACCTCAAAATTTCGCATCGTCGCCACGTTTCTAATAGTTACCTTACGAACCATATTTCAGATGAAATGTGTGGGTGCATTTATGATAAATCGCTGTATCGAATTCCGTTTGTCCATCTCCAAACGTTCATAACACACCGCCAAAAAAGGCATGCTGTCTTCCCATGGCTGCCATTTTGACAACTGGCGTTCCAGAGGAGTAGCGACAGGTCAGACCATCTTGACGTTTGCACCTGATACGCAGTCCACACAATTCCAGACCGAACCGTTTGCACCTGACACGCAGTCCACACAATTCCAGACCGAACCGTTTGCACCTGATACGCAGTCCACACAATTCCAGACCGAACCGTTTGCACCTGACACGCAGTCCACACAATTCCTGACTGAACCGTTTGCACCTGACACGCAGTCCACACAATTCCTGACTGAACCGATTGCACCTGATACGCAGTCCACACAATTCCAGACTGAACCGATTGCACCTGATACGCAGTCCACACAATTCCAGACTGAACCGATTGCACCTGATACGCAGTCCACACAATTCCAGACTGAACCGATTGCACCTGATACGCAGTCCACACAATTCCAGACTGAACTGATTGCACCTGATACGCAGTCCACACAATTCCAGACTGAACCGATTCCAGCTGGTACTGACTGTCCTTAACCCGAACATACATACTCTGATCACTCAATAAAGAAACTCTGTATAAAAAAGCCGAACCTGCATATCGCAGTTCGATCCCAGGCAGGCGTAAGCAGATTTTACCTTCTCCGAATTGTCCAAACAAACTCTGGGGCACACCCAGCCTCCTGTTAGTGGGTACGCGGGGCCTTCTCCAGGAGCAAACCGGTCGGGGCGTGAAGCTGACCAATCACACTCATCGAGGTTAAGAATGAGTGGAACTATACATCCACTCACCACATGCTTTCACGGTGTAAAAAGGGATAACTTCTTGCCTCAGGACATCAAGAAGTGTGACACAGAGGTGTGCAGGGGTGTATAAAGTTTACGGCAGGTTTCCTGAAAATCGGTCAGGTTATTCAAATCTTGGACGGGTGCGCGCGCACACCCACAGATGACGCCATGGCCACAGTTTGTTTCGCAAAGAAAGGAAAGCAGTCACTAAACGAATCGTTTATTGTCATCTCGCTCTCCGATTCGGCCGGTTCATAAACCGCACTTAGCGTCTCCGCACTTCAGTTTGTGCCAACAGCAGCAAACCGATAATCTGATACAGTCCCTCTTTAGTTGCTCCTTGTCCCATTAGTCCCCGTCGGATGGACGCAACCCGCGATCCACCCATTAGCTCAATAGCGCTCACTTTCCTGGGCCCTTCTTGACCAGTTACATCCTGGCCAATGACAACACACTCGGCCATAAACTGGCCGCACGCACTTGCGGCAGCTGTTTGGAACGGCTGGGTGCGACAGCGGGGGGTCGCCTTATTGCCGTTGCACTTTCAACAGAGATGAGAAAGGGCACAAGGACGGCCTGACCCTGATGATGAAGGCACTCGGGCCCTTCAAAACGTCAGATACTACACCTCCAGTGAAATGGCGTCACATTTCAGAAGACCAAAGCTGGGATGGAAAGCCGTATGCTTCAGCACAGACATTAATATTTCGGACACTAATTCTGCCTCCATCTTAGATATTCTACTCTGAAAACGGAGGCACGAAGTTCGTAAAAAACATTTATCTACGTCACATCCCAAAAAGCCGAAATCTTTAACAGAATTAAACGTCTGTTGGCTTCAAGGTGTAACTGTGTTCTACGTAATATCTTGGAAAGCTTTATACAAAACTGTCTCTTTAAAAGCCCACTGGTTACTATGTGTACCGTTAGGCTTAACACTGAGAAATTCTACGTTCTGCCCACACAGCGTATTTATGTGTTTTGTGTGGATCTCAGAACAAACAGCGATTATTTACCTATACAGCATTAACTGACTGGTTTTTATAACCGAGACGGACTGTGTTTACTGCGCGGTACGGACTTTATATACCACCAGGTTTAACATTCACAAATTCTACGTTCTGCCCACAAAGTGTATTTATGTGTTTTGTGAGGATCTCAGAACAATCAGCGATTATTTCCCTATACAGCATTAACTGACTGGTTTTTATAACCGAGACGGAATGTGTTTACTGCGCGGTACGGACTTTATGTACCGCCAGGTTTGACATTCACAAATTCCACGTTCTGCCCGCACAGTGTGTTTATGTGTTTTGTGTGGATCTCAGAACAAACAGCGATTATTTCCCTATACAGCATTAACTGACTGGTTTTTAGGAGTGTGTTTACTGCGCGGTACGGACTTTATGTACCGCCAGGTTTAACATTCACAAATTCTACGTTCTGCCCACACAGTGTATTTGTGTGTTTTGTGTGGATCTCAGAACAAACAGCAATTATTTCCCTATACAGCATTAACTGACTGGTTTTTATAACCGAGACGGGAGTGTGTTTACTGCGCGGTACGGTCTGAATCTTTAAATATAATTCAGGTTAAAATCAGTCTTCAAAGAGTAAACATCTATATGCACAGAAGGCTAAGAACCGCTGCTTCTTTCGGGCGTTATGTGTTTTGGTACTTGGAGCGATCAAATCAGGGAGGATGAGATGTGCACGAAGTGTGGCACATATGGGGGAAAGAGAAACACATACTGCGTGTAGTGAAAAAGAATTCAAGGAAAGAGATCACCTGAAAGAACTAGGCGCAAAAGGAAAATAATATTAAAATGAATCTTAAAGAAAAAGGACGACCGTGTACTGGATTAATTTTATTGAAAATAAAGTCTCGTGCTTTTATACTTCTTGTTGTTATTTTATAATTTGATGCCTGATATTTAATAAGTGCTTAGAACAAAACGCGCATTTTACATCAAGAATTTGTTCCGATGTTCGTGATGGTTTTCAGTCCCAGTCACTCACGAACACCGAGACTCTACTGTACACTGTTTGGCGAAGCGGGGATTTTCCTGACGTTAAACCGAATCACACGTTTAGTTTTTCTGACGCACCCAGTACCTCAGATTGCATCACATCCGGTAACCGTCTGGCCGGGTGAATCATGGGTCGGAAAGGATTTGGAGGGGGGCGGACATAATTTCACTGTGGTACTTCTCCCAGTATTGGCCTGAAGGGTCTGAGAAAGAGCACGAAAGACCTCTGTCAGGGCAGCCGCTGTTTGGCAGAGATTCGAACTCCGCACCGTCAGCAGACCTACGGCCTGGCGGAGCACGCCACACGCGGCACGCAGCCGGCACCTGGAGTGAGTAACGTTACCGATTTCACCTGCGAGGATTAAAACCGTTTGCATTCCCAGGCGAAACAGTAGCTCATAAAAAGTAAAAGTCTGTAACCGGATTAAGGAACGCGATTACATTACAGGCCGGGGAGGGGGCTACTAGGTTCGGTCACAGCTGCAATTACCCCCTTCCAAATCTCTACCCTCACACCCCCCAACCCCAGCCCTATACGTATATTTATATTGGAGTTATGTTCTAATATGAAACCATGCTGTGCAAATACTGTGATAGGTTTGGGGTGGCGCCTGAATTGCTTTTGGTGCAGAGAACTGCTGTCAGCCTGACTGTGGACATGCCGACTGCGAGGTTACTGCAAAACAGGGCTAACTCTCTGCACTGCTGTGGTAATAATAATAATAATAATAATAATAATAATGCACGATTAATACCAGCAGTAACTGGAGCCACCGTAGTAGTCACAAAGGGTTCAAAGAAAAACAGGAAAGCCAAAGCAGGAAAACAGCCAATGGATTGAATACAGAAGACAGCTGTGCTTGGAACATCACACGTTAATACGGAAAGTGCTGCAGTCTGAAACTGGGACCCTGAGCGGTGGGGATCGCCAGTGGTTCAAGTGAAGTGCCGGGGAGAAATGGCCTGTGGCAAGAGGCAGGCCGATCCCAGTGGCCGCGCGGTCTAAGGCGTAGGTCTGCGGCCCAGCGCTTGCTGGAATTGAGGGTTCGAAACCAACCGGCGGCATGGATGTTTGTCGCTTGTGAGTGTTTGTGTTGTCAGGTAGAGGTCTCTGAGACGGGCCGATCCCTCGTCCAGAGGAGTCCTACCGACTGTGGTGTGTGTCTCAGTGTGATCAAGCGAAAATACACAGCCTCGGCTCCTACTGTGAGTAGGTAGAAGAGAGAAAGACTGCGACAAGAGACGGCATAATAATAATAATAATAATAATAATAATAATAATAATCATCATCGCGTAACTCCAAGTATTGCGATTGCTGACACCAGGTTTCCTGCGGTGACATTCCTTACACAGAACCTTACCGTCTGTATCGCCCGTAGCAGAATCCTTATCCATCAGTTCCTATCGCTGCAGCCCGTCCCGTTTCTGTACCTTTGCCCAATTTTCTCCTTTCCTTCTCCTTCCTAGCGATATCACACCTTAAAGAAGTTAGGAAATGCCCCCATTACGTAACATTTATGGCGCGTTCGCTCCGTTATAGTCCCCACATGTTCAATTTGTGAACACTTTCCACGAAACACTATCTTAACGCACGATTTCAGCGTGTCCCAGCAAGAGACTTACAATTGATAGTGCTCAAGACGCATGCTCGATGCTCGACGTTCTCCTTACTCAGCCTCAGCTTGTACGTCACAGAGAACATCGCTGACAGAACTTGAAAAATCATCACAGTTTTACAAACTTTTCTGGAGTAAACAAAATGAAGCAGCATGTCCATAGGTTAAAGTCGGCCGGAGTATAAGGCTGATCACTCTGAATCATACGCACCAAGCTCCCACAACAACCCTCGCGCGAACGGCCGACTCTGCCTGGCCTGCTCGCTCTACATGGCTAACAAACTGAAACTATGGGGCACAGTCCTTTTTTTGAGAAACTAAAAACTGGTCACCTAATCAATAAATGCTCTGTACTTTACGGAAGTAAAAATTTTAATAAGATATTCATACCAGCCCGCTATTGGTCCGTATTAGCAGCCAGATGAATCCAGTCCACAACCTCACATATGTTTTAATATTATCGTCCCATCCATGCCTGGTCCCTCGAAGTGAGATACCTCCTGCAGATTCAAATTTTGTATATATTACGCTATACTTCCACGCGTGCTACATTACCGTCCTGCTCATCTATTTCTTATTTTATCACCCTCATAACATTATGTAACAGAGCAAGTCATGAAGCTCCACACTGAGTAATTTTCTCAATCCTACCTCGTCAGTCAACACATTCCCCTCAGCGCCGTTTTCTCTGATGACGTCAGTCTAGATGTTCCCTTCGTATCTAAAATCAAGTTCGACACCCTCACAAAACGAGACAATGTTTCATAATGACCGCCATGAAGACAGAGGCAGTATGCGCCCCCGAAACGTTCGTACGCATGTATCTAACTACGGTCTCTCACGCCCCAGGACACAGCCCTGTTCAGGCGGTTTGTAACTCTACTTTCATGGGCTGCCGGTAGCTGTACAAAACATTTCCCCAAGCGCCAAACCTTCTGAAGCCCCTAACATAATTTCACACCGGTGAAAATATCGCACTTAATTTTCACGGTGTCATGTGCAGCGAACACACGACACTGCGTCTCCAGGGTAGGCAGCAGTAATGTTGTTGTGTGAGTCGCCATGGCAACCGGTAAACAGCACGCAACACACGGTCCGCCACTGGCCATGCACATTCTTTATCGCATTACCGACACAATAACCTTTATCCTTTGAGAGGTAAATGTTATACTGCAGACTTCCTTTCTGCTTCATGAGCATGGAAGGTAATAAATAAGTTAGGAAATACATACACGCATAAATATCTGGAGCAGTCTCTCTCTCCTGACTCTACAGGATACAAGATAAAATCACTTCTGCTGGACACAAATGATTAACCCGATTTAAATATAAACATCCAGTCCGGACCGCGCAGTAAACACACTCCGTCTCGGTTATAAAAACCAGCCAGTTAATGCTGCATAGGGAAATGATCGCTGTTTGTTCTGAGATCCAGACAAAACACATAAATACACTGTGTGGGCAGAACGTAGAATTTGTGAATGTTAAACCTGGCGGTATATAAAGTCCGTACCGCGCAGTAAACACACTCCGTCTCGGTTATAAAAACCAGTCAGTTAATGCTGTATAGGGAAATAATCGCTGTTTGTTCTGAGATCCACAAAAAACACATAAATACACTGTGTGGGCAGAACGTAGAATTTGTGAATGTTAAACCTGGTGGTATATAAAGTCCGTACCGTGCAGTAAACACACTCCGTCTCGGTTGTAAATACCAGTCAGTTAATGCTGTATAGGGAAATAATCACTGTTTGTTCTGAGATCCACACAAAACACATAAATACACTGCGTGGGCAGAACGTAGAATTTGTGAATGTTAAACCTGGCGGTATATACAGTCCGTACCGCGCAGTAAACACACTCCGTCTCGGTTATAAAAACCAGTCAGTTAATGCTGTATAGGGAAATAATCGCTGTTTGTTCTGAGATCCACACAAAACACATAAATACACTGCGTGGGCAGAACGTAGAATTTGTGAATGTTAAACCTGGCGGTACATAAAGTCCGTACCGCGCAGTAAACACACTCCGTCTCGGTTATAAAAACCAGTCTGTTAATGCTGTATAGGGAAATAATCGCTGTTTGTTCTGAGATCCACACAAAACACATAAATACACTGTGTGGGCAGAACGTAGAATTTGTGAATGTTAAACCTGGCGGTACATAAAGTAACCGCTCGGCTTTATAGGGTTTTAACTACCTCCGAAAACGTAAATTTTTCGAGTGTATGGAACACAGTACGTTCTCCACTTCTGCCTACAACATTTATTTTCCAATAAATATTTAGCTAGTTCGAAAGAAAGCAAACCGTGTCCAAAGCCCAGTGGTTACTTTATGTACTGCCAAGTTTAACATTCACAAATGCTACATTCTGCCCACACAGTGTATTTATGTGTTTTGTGTGGATCTCAGAACAAACAGCCATTATTTCCCTATACAGCATTAACTGACTGGTTTTTACAACCGAGACGGAGTGTGTTTACTGCGCGGTACGGACTTTATATAACGCCGGGTTTAGCATTCACAAATTCTACGTTCTGCCCACACAGTGTGTTTATGTGTTTTGTGTGGATCTCAGAACAAACAGCGATTGTTTCCCTATACGGCGTTACATGACACGTTTTTAGAAGCGATGGCAAAGTTGCGAAAAGCGACCACTAACCTGTCTGTCTGTCCGTCCGTCCGCAAGGAATTATTCGGTTCTCTCTGGACAAATTTTCGTGAAATTTTATAACTGGGGATACTAAAGTCTGTCGATAAAATTAAAGTTTTAATAAAATCGCATACAAATAACAAGCAGCTTATATGAAGCACTGCAGCACATACACTGGCCAGCTTTGGTTACGAATGTTACGATTGTTGCGGTCGATAGTAATCGATAATAATCTGCCATATTTCTTCATGCGATTTACATGACGCACACTTAAAGAAAATAACAATTTTAAATCTTAATATTTAATATTTATCAAGTGTGCAGGACTATGGAATTTGGCAGGTAACCTACATATAATACGAATACACGTTCAAAGGGTGTACAAAATAAATTTCTTAAGTTACAAATTACGCAATACTTCGACGGAGTTTTTATTTGAGGTTATGTATGACGGATAAATTCACAGACAAAACCAACGGAGGCATGTAAACAAGTTCTCCAAACAGCAACAGCAGTAGCAAGTGTCTGCAACATGTGTGCTGCTGTGAATAACAACAAATGTGTGGCCTCAGAGCGTCAAATGGTACGACAGCTGAGAAGGGTCCGGCATGGGAAGGCCACAACGCGCCTGAGCTTTATGTTACAGGGAACACTAACGTGGTGTTTACTGCGCGGTACGAACTGCGTCTTTACATAATATTCAAATGTACTTAAAGGCGTCAAAGGGCCAACAGTTTTGACCCCACACTCATCTCGCACATGATCGTTCGTGGCTGAGTGCTATCAGCAACCGCTGACTGCGCACAGCGTCAGCAAGTGCCTTATTTACATTGCAAATGTGCCCGTTCAGACACGCTACGCCGCCGTGTCGTGCACCTTCATTGCTTGAAGCTCGGCACTGACGTGAACAACGGTCTGCAATTCAGTTCCTGCCTGCCCCAGCCTCACCACTTGCACTCCCAACCAAATACGATCCGCTTCGCGTCAACCAGGACTGTGGAGTCCGAACACAAAAGCTCCGACTCCAACTCCTCGATTTTTAGAACTCCGACTCCTCCATAAAAGCTCAATATGCATTAATAACGGTAAACCTATAAGACGTTTCATCGCCACCACGTGAATCATCAGGCTACTGTTTAGACTTATAACCTATATTTAAGTATAGGTCTAATGGTTACTGTAGCTATCAGGGCTCTGGAGTTGGAGTGTCTAGTTAAGATTTTAGCCTGAGGTCGGAGTCGGTACATTTTTACCGACTCCGACTCCACCTAAAATTCGTTCCGACTCCGACTCCACAGCCCTGGCGTCAACACAGCAACGAATACGTCCCCATGACGTCACTTACCACACCAAATTAGATGCCGATACTTAAGAAGGCAACAAACAACGTTACTAACAGTTTTTACATAACATCCTTTGATGTTTAAATGTTTTTTAAAGCTTAGATGTCGTAAACTGTATGATTTCAGGCTTCCGCCGCCATGTTGATGAGATTTGCACTCTTCTTGAAGATGGAACCGATACTTTGTCCTGAAACGTTGGTGAAGTATTACCATTGGACGCTGCGTAACATCCCAGAAGAGCGCAAACGCGTTATAGGTTTTGCTGATGTGCACTGTGTAGCGGTAAGACTGAGTGACATGTGACACTGAACCTAAATGAAGTTTGCAAACGTGATTTGGAATTTTAGATTGTCCGAATGGCCTGAAGGTGGTCACACAGTTAGGGCAACATGTCGCCACACATTCGCATAACAACACAACGTAAGTGTCTTGATGGCGAACAGTAAATCTTGTACGTACCATGCGGGTCATCAAATGAAGGAGGATGAGACGGACGGGGCGTGTGGCTTGTGTGGGGAAAAAGGGAAATGCAAGGAGGGCTTTCGTGGGGGAGCATGAAGGAAAGATACCGCTTGGGATTTAAATGTATATAGAAGATGAATATTAAAGTGGACATTAAAAAATAAGATGGGAATGGCTGGACTGAACTGACGTGGCTTATTGTAGGGGCAAGTAACGTACTGTTGTGTACACGGTAATGAACTTCCGGGTTCCAAAAAACTCGGGGAATGTATTGACTGAGGAACTATCAATTTTTGAAGGACTGTGCTCCAGGGAGTTCGTTCCTACCAAACAGCGAGCACACTGCCTCTCCAGTACTACTACTACTACTACTACTACGACGACGACGACGACGACGACGACGACGACGACCTGATGCTGCATATGGAAACAGTCGCTGTTTGCTGTCAGACTCTCACGGTGCATGCCGGTACGCTGTGTGGGTAGAATGCAGTGTTTTGGAGTGACGAAGTACTGCTGAGCTTTATAATAAAGCGTTAGAGGCCGGATATTAAGTAATTCCTAACATTTTTATTTTATCAGAAAAAATACGGCATCATAGTAATTAAACAGTCCGCCTACTCCCGATGTGCACACTGGCCCTGCCACAGCCTTCTGTTGCGCAACCTGGCAAATGGAATGCAGTGGAATGTCCAGCAGCACCTGCAGAAAGACCTGTCAATATACACGGCACAGTGCAGCGCGTAGCGGTTACCGAGTCCTGCACGTACAACAGACTCCGGGTCCAGCATAATGTCACGAGTGGTGTCCACACAGTGTTTTTTCCAATGACGCAACAATCCCCAGTGGGCCAGGACCTCCTCATTATCGAGGCTTCACGATCTCACTCAGACACGCCACATACGGTACGACTCCTCTGGACGAGTGATCAGCCCGACGCAGAGACGTCTACCTGGCAACACACAGCACTCATAACAGACAGACAGCGATGTCCGCGGGGGGCTCTGAACCTGCAATCCCAGCAAGCGAGCGGCCGCAGACCGGCGACTTAGACCGCGCGGCTACTGGGGTCGCCTGTCCATAGGATACAGCGGCGTGTATTCTTGTTCCGTGCCCTCGGTTGTGACACCGTGCTGTTTTGTAGCACACATTTCCTATGAGTTGCTTCCAGCGGCTTAGCCAGCACAAAAATGTCTTGCCATTCTCCGCGGTCCTACCTACTTACCTTGCGCCTTCACACTCCGGACCGAACCACGCAGGGTTAAAACCGCACACATACATCTAACTACTGTTCCCCTGACCCCCCCCCCCCAAATTCCACATGGATTGGCCTGAGATGGAACCCCGAGCCTCCGCGCGGAGGGGCCGGCGACTAACCGCCTGAGCCACGGCACGGCACGGCACACGCATGGTTCTGTTAGTGAAACTTGTTCCATTATTTGAAGTGTAAAGTTGTGACGTGTGCATCAAGATGTGTACAGTGTTGGCGCACAGATGGAAGTACTGTGTAGCACGGAGAACTTCAAAAGAAAATCGTACCACACAGACACGGAAAAATAATGAATAGGCCTGACAGAGTACAAAGTTACACGAATAAAGAAAACACTAAAGGAAAGTGAGGGAAACGAGAAGGGAAAGAAAAAAAGTTGTGAAAAATTGGAGTAGGCATGTTTGTAGGTGTAATATATATTGATTAAATGAATGCAGGGGCGGACATACCAGCAGCACGTCAGCGGAAAAACAGGCCGAAAATGTGCAGCATTAAAGAGAGAGAACAGAACAGAAGAGTACACCAGAGACAGCCACCTGCCACTTGCACTCACATCGCCTCTTTGTTGCGGCGCACGTTTATTGTTCCGCCTAACCTACCGGCACGGCCCAGAGAGCGACTCGCTACTGGCTGGACGGTCTGGGGGTTGAATCCCGGTGGGGGCGAGATTTTCCGCACCCTTCCAGACCGGCCCTGGGGCCCACTCAGCATCCTGCACAATGAGCACCGGGTCCCTTTCTCGGGGGTAAACCGGTCGGGGCGTTGCGTTGAGCACCCACCCTGCCATAGCGCCGCGGTCAAAGAAAGCACAGCCGTACCTCGGCCCTCCCTGTGCCTTCATGGCAGACTTATAAGGTAAAATTTTTAACTTCAAATACCAGCGTTATTTTTGTCGTTCTATTTTACTATTGGGAAGTACTGTTTATTTCACTCGAGATTCTGGCAAGTTTGTCGGAAACATCCTCAAAGATTCGCATCGCCGCCACGTTTACAACCGCCGGCACACAGAGAATATTCCCTGCACAATCTGTTGCTATTTCAATTATCTAACCTGTTACCGAATTTCGCCAGCCTTTCCCCGCCAGTCCATCAGCTATCGCCACACAAACTGGGAGCTAACAGAATTTTCACACGGTCCCTGTATTTTTATTTTGACTTTTAAGCAGCGTTACCTGAGCAAAACATGACGTTAGCAGATCTAATACATTTCTCTAAGTTCTAATGGTTTGCCCACAGATCCTCTTTTGTTTGAAGGATTCGCCATTGGTGTAAAATTGGGGAGGCATGCTTACAGTAAAACAAGGTTTGTAAAGACACTATAAAATATACATGGCGATAAATCAACACTGGAGACAGACAGACGGACACAACTGGCTGGTATCGGCTACAAATTAATTTAACACAGCGCTACATGCCACGGCCCAGAAGGAACAACCGGCTGGATACATTACTTTACAATTCAGTTCAATCCGACAGGCAACTAGAAGCGTGTCGCAGTACAAATTACAATTCACCCCCGTAGAGTTAATCAGTTCCATGTATCGCCTCCTCACCCACCCCCCCAACCCCTGTCCTGAACACACTGCCTCCCCCCCAAGTGTTATCGAATTTTCTGCCTCACACTGACACTGCATTAAAACACAGACGGGGTGTTCATATCTCAAACTTCTGGCATTCATACATAACTGCATGCAGCAGGGTCACTGAGAAACTAACAGTGGCTCACCTACTCCAGGTGCGCACTCAGAATTTTTCCTTGGGAAGGGGGGTCGGGTGACCCTGAGGCTGTATATAATTTACGTTTGACTTTAAAAACTACGTTACAAAAATCATGCTTTGGATACAACATAGTGCAACATAACGCTGCCTGCAACCGCATTTCTATACATACAGATGTAACTCAGTCACAGTGTCCTGTCTCCTTGATTTTTTTAATTTTATTAATTTATTTTTCAAAATTCTGATGTACTGGTCGTCAGCCGATTTCAGTGGCTGATTTCGGCTGGAGGGGAAATCACGTAAAACTTCTGATATCATTGTGTCTCTAAACCTCTGTTTTTAAACTCCGGTTTTGGAGGGTTTGGGGGAGCTGCAGCCCGGCAGCACCCCCCCGCCCCGGGTGCGCCCTTGACCTACTGAACAACTTCCCCTCCCCTCACTCCCCTCGCATTCACAACAGACCACCACTTTTCACCGTCTGTCAGCAGGAACCGCGCCACATCATCCCAAACTTTCCTTTGATATCCAGTTCAGTAATATATTCCCCACGACGCCAAGCACTCTCCTCCCTTCAGTGTTTCAGAGCG
This sequence comes from Coptotermes formosanus, assembly GCA_013340265.1. Lineage (NCBI taxonomy): Eukaryota > Metazoa > Arthropoda > Insecta > Blattodea > Rhinotermitidae > Coptotermes > Coptotermes formosanus. The sequence goes on along the minus strand of BLKM01000789.1, from coordinate 35,377 downwards.
AAAATTTGTATACAAATCCAGTTTCTCTCACGCTTTCTACACACGCCACCAATCCAATACTCCCACATTTTTATCTCCGCACTCCTACATGGTGCAGACCACAAGCCACTCGGCTCTGTATACAATTACCAGGCACATGTATGACTGTGACGTCACATATCTTACGTAGGCCATGCTGCCATATATTCACGCGCTGCTCCACGGTCTCTTTAATCGTTCCCTCCAATATTCTTACAGCTCAGGCGGTTGGTCGCCGGCCTATCGCCGCAGAGGACGGGGTGTGATCCCAGGCCACTCCCTGTGGGATCTGTGGTGGACTCAGTGGCAGTGGGTTAGGTTTTTCTCCTGGCATATTGTGGTCCCGTCAATGTCATTCCACCAATGCTCCATACTCAGTCATTCATCGCCGACGCTGGTATAATCCTACGTTAGCAACTTCCGCGTTTTTGAACAACACGCAGTAACCAGTGTCTTGCACAGCCTCTCTGTTAGTGAAGCCCTCTGTCTTACAAAGGTGCACAGAACTTACCAGCCAGGACCAGTGGGTCAGTTCACTGAACACGCGGGCTACTGAACACTGCGTACGTACCTCCTGATTCCCATTCGCAGTCCTTCCCTCTTCTACCTACTTGTTCGCAGCAGGTGTAGAGGGTTTGTATTTTCACTTGATCGCACCCAGACACACACCACATTCGGTAGGACTCCTCTCGACGATGGATCGGCCCGTCGCAGAGACCTCTACCTGACAACACAAACACTGTACCAGACAAACGCCCACGCCCCCGGTGGGATTCGAACCCACGATTCCAGCAAGCGCTCGGCCGCAGACCTACGCCTTAGACCACGCGGCCACTGGGATGATGATTCCCATGAGGTGTACAAATCGTTAGGCCTGGTATCCCTCCAGCCGTCCCCCCCCCTCTCTCTCTCTCTCCAGGCTTCTAGAGGACAATGACCAGGCAAATGAAAATGTCCGCCAGGTATTATATGAGGGTCTAATCAAAATCTCCATGTGCCGCTCCAGTAGGTTAATTCTGCTTAATATTCAAAACCAGGGACACGATAAGCCGCAAGGTATGAGGCGCGCACAGGGACGTAAAGGGACACGTGACACTGTACATCATCGCACTGCGCGCGCACACACACATTTCAGATGCTAACAGCCCTAAACATATCCAAAAAATTTTCTAATTCCCAAAACAACAAATTTTTTACCATCAATTCTAGAAAATTCCGGTACTCTACACCAGATCTGCTTAACTCATTCACGGTTTATTAGCCCTACCGAGACTATGATTAACCCGAACTGTACATAACGATCCAGTGCGTACCGCACAGTAAACATTCCGTTTCGGGTACAACAGGAGTGAAAACTGTGCACTCCGTGACGCAGTGCACGGACTTTACCAAGGCGTTCCTTGCTTTCAAGATGTCATACAGTTCCGCGGTACACGCGTAGACGGATGTTAATTCCACCTACGCCCCTCCTACGCTGTCTGACGGAAGTGACAAATGCTCGAACAACATTATATCGAATTTCACTCAAATCGATCAATAAATGCGGGGAATAAGGACATAAATTCACTTACAACCCTTTCGAAACGTCCGTAAGTGTTCACCAGTTAACACCGCAGATATGCCACAACACGCAGTACACTGCATCACCGGTCCATTCACACACCTAAACAGCCACACACGAGTGGCATCACCAGTCACGCGCATCTTGTATGATACGGTAATATGCTGACTGCGTGTTTTGTCGTACGTATTTAACTGTGGATGAAACCAGAAGAAATTACGCCTGAAACAGTCACGTCCCGCACAACTTTTACCATAGAAAGAACGGGCAAAACTCGTTTACTGAGCAGCGCGATAGGACATTATAGCTGGACTGGACAGGACTCCAGTACACACAGCTGGATGGCAGCAGACCGAGACTGCAAGAACGGCTTATGTACCGCGAAGGGTGCAGGCCTGTTGCCCACCCAGCTAACTGCAGTGCAGCCCAACTAAAGATGACGAAAAAGCCGGAAAACAAGCAGAAGGGGGTGTACTGACAGCCACTGCGTTCATTACTACAGGCGCAAAGACAGAAAAGTTTACTGCTCCTAGGGTTCCCAGGTGGTGCCTGCTCGTCCTTCTGGTAAAGGTAGGCTGGCGGCAAGATACAGAGTTGGCAATTGAAGACGGTAACATGATGGGAACTGTACCTGGACAGAATTTTGTGTTGGAAGGGAAGCATTATGTCGAAATATTTATAGCAATGGCAGGGCTTTCTTGGGGAGGAAGCTTTGAAACAAATTTTGGAAAGGCGGAAGGCTGCATAAAATCATGTTCTGGGTACCGACTGAACCAGCTGCACGACGCTGCGGAGATGTGCTGACCTCTAGCCTGCCGTCCGACGTTCCAAGTCCCACGGGCCACAGTGACGGAGCCCGACTTCATGTGAAAATACACACGAATCCAAATTTAATGTGTTCCATGTCCGTGCACTATATTATACAAAAACACTAATCACCACCAAATGAACAAAGAGAGATTTATCATCAATCGTAACACACTCCTACATGTTTCGACCCTGCTGGGTCATCTTCAGGGAGAACTTTTTGTTATCGTTACACTAAGGTTGCACTTTACAGTTGAGTGAGAATGTGCTGTTGACTATGTACTGCGTTGTTTTTGGAGGCGTGAACTGTCTGCGGTCCCGGCCTGCAGAGAGTTCACGCCTCCAGTACACAGTCAACAGCACGTCTCACTCAACTATATAGTGCAACATTAGTCTAACGATAACAAAAAAAGTTCTCCCTGAAGATGACCCAGCAGGGACGAAACATGTAGAAGTGTGTTACGATTGATGATAAAACTCTCTGTGTGCATTTGTTGGTGATTGGTGTTTTTTTACACAAATCCAGTTCCTACCTCACAGACAACACAGTCCCCCTACATTACAAAACTCAACCAGTTAATGTCGTTTAAGGAGACAGCTGGTGTTTACCGCTAGATCAGACGGTAGACATACGCAGACAAAATACACAGTGTTTTGTGTTACTGTACAGGATTTTATCCAAACTGGATGAAAATGCAGGACATATGGCAAAACATCGTTTACGAATCTGCCGATTTATGACTACCTACATCAGTGTACTGTATTCCGTCTTTTCTGGCTTTAATTATACCTAGCAGGTGTTAATTGGACACGTCACAGCGTCATGGAGTTGCAACTGCGAAAACGAAAATGAGCAAAAAAAATTCTATCTAATTTAAACTGCTGGTAACAGACACGTTTGGGCTGGGTCTGGGTAGGATAAGAGGTGTACAGTAGATGTTTGCTGGGTGGGACACAAACCCTTCCCGGGCACATGGGCCCCCTTAATCATCCCAAGCAAGAAAGTAAAAACAAAACTAATCATTGGTTTTGGTAGCTGTGCTTCTTTTCCCACCCTTCTTGCACCAGAGGTTCTTTGTATTCCCAAAATTTTACATGAACAAAATACGGCTTTAGGGAGAGCAAATAGGTTCTTTTTTAAACACGCGAAATGAACTGCCTCTAGCTTTGCAGAGACTAAATGTGCGGACAGCAATAAATGTATTCTTACAGGAAAATTTGTTGATATAAAAGTACAGAAACACTCGGCAGTACAGTCGACGTTCTGGGGGCCGCTTCCCGTAACGCGCCGACACTCAGCGAGTTGCTGACACGCACCATCTAAGACATAACAAGCCGTCAGTTCTGCTGACACAGGCACAGTCAGCATCCCGACACTACACACACCTCACATTTCTGACAGGGCCTGCAGTCAGTTCTTCAATATCTCACTCCGGTTTGTCTTGCAATCGGGTAACAACACAGTTCATTTGCGTGTTTTAACTCCAACGAGACTGGATGTAACCTGAATTTAAAGACCCCGTTCGTACCGCGCAGTAAACACACTCCGTCTCGGTTATAAAAACCAGTCAGTTAATGCTGTATAGGGAAATAATCGCTGTTTGTTCTGAGATCCACACAAAACACATAAACACGCTGTGTGGGCAGAACGTAGAATTTGTGAATGTTAAACCTGGCGGTACATAAAGTCCGTACCGCGCAGTAAACACACTCCGTCTCGGTTATAAAAACCAGTCAGTTAATGCTGTATAGGGAAATAATCGCTGTTTGTTCTGAGATCCACACAAAACACATAAACACGCTGTGTGGGCAGAACGTAGA
>BLKM01000789.1:4657-23954 GCA_013340265.1 Coptotermes formosanus | reverse complement strand
GTGTTTATGTGTTTTGTGTGGATCTCAGAACAAACAGCGATTATTTCCCTATACAGCATTAACTGACTGGTTTTTATAACCGAGACGGAGTGTGTTTACTGCGCGGTGCGAGCTGAAAGATATACTGGAGTAGCTGGAAGCACTCTGTCCTGCACACCGACCAGCTTCTTCGAAAATTACCGTACGGACAGACACGTACGTACACAGAATACCATGTAAGACAAACAGGTGTACCGGGTGTCCACAACCTTCTTGTTTTTTTCCGTTAAGTTCAGAAACATGGAACTTGTTTTCGACCCTTTCTCAGATTTCGCCTTTGTACGAGAATTCGAAGCGAACAAACCGTCTGCATTAGCTCTGTTATGGAGAAAAATAAGAGGTTACTAACGCATGCGCTTTACGAAAAGCCTCTAACTATAAAAACGACATCATGTGTCAATATTTTGTTACTGTAAGGCTCGCATCTCGCAACATGCTCTTAAATTGCATATTAATTTTTTTGGTCGTCCTATATAATTTAAACACGAGCGAATAAAACCAGAAACTTCGAAAAAATATCCAACACTATGGCGTTACTTTAACGCAAGACCATGTTTGTTTTGCTTATACACTATCAAGACATGCTGAGCAACAGATTGTCTATGTAGCAAGGGGCACTGCGCGTCCGCATGTACTGTGGTGCCAGCCACAGAGCAGCGCTGTGTAGTCTATAGGCGTGGCGTGTGTAGAAGGAAATGCGGGGGATAAAATACTAATTACGGGTGAAAGGAGCAAGTGCAAAGCCTGATATCCGTACACTGTTTGGATGCAGGCAGCGGAAGTAGTCAGAACGTCGCTCGTTTGCTTACTGATACCGCACAACACAACTGCTACATCTTTAAATCTGACGTTACATGATCTACCCCTTTGGCCAATATAGATTAAGGAAGGAATAACACTGAACTAGGAAACTAAATCGGAAGAGAATGTGCACCAGTGGAGGTTACCTCCGACATTCAATGGAAAACCATTTCTTTCGTGGCTTCAGCCTTCATCCCTTTTCTTCCACTGCTTTATCCCTTTCACACATTCAACTCATTTCCTCCTTTCACACTTACAATAGTCAATTACGCTACACATTTACCCTTCACACGAGTTTTTACCTCAGCACTGCCACCTGTGTAATCACGCACACTCAGTACGCCGATGTAATTAACACGATTACACTGATATTTCCCAAACCCCGAGATCATTAAAAAAAGGGGCACACATGTAAGTATTCCCATTCTGAATTCTGTCCTTGCCTGGTCAGTCTTTAATTTTGTACTCAGGACATTTTAACACGTTTTGAAACAGTTATCAGCAATCCGTGGGCCGCCGGACTTCAGTCTGCGGCCCGCCAGCAATGTCAAACACATAACGTGTTCGCCCCCGCCAAGAATCAAGGGCGCTCTTTGAATGACTTAGTGAACTTCGCACGCACAGCTGGGTTTAGCATGCAGCATGCATGTTTAAGGGGCCTCGTGTACAGTCGGTGAGAACAGTTACGTTCGGAAGTTCAGAGCGGCAGAAGTGAGAAAAATACGTGCTGGTAGCTCCATCATCACCCGTACTCGATCAGTTCGAAGTGTGTTCTTACAATAATGAGTGTGGGTCGGCACTAATTATGCAGAATGTAAGTCTGTGTATTTGTTAAGACAGTTATCAGCGACAAACAAAGCGAGGCAAAACTTCGTTCATGCAAAAGGCAAACAGGTTCAGCTGTCCCTGTGCATGACACAAACGCATACAGGGCGGGAGCAGAGGTACAGCGCCACTCATTCTTAACCTCGGGTAGGTACTGCTGAGTGGTCAGCTTCACGCCACGGCCGCTTTACCCTCAAGAAAGTACGCTGGTACCCAGGAGGCTGGGTAGGCGCCACAGTCCGTCTCGGACGTTTCGGAGACCTGCCCCTGTCGGGAGCAGAACCCCGGATCACCCAGTTCGTAGCGTCGTCACTATACTGACTGAGCTATTCCGACTACAACTTTGTTCAGGTGCGACGCTAAATACTTTGGTATTTTACTCATGAAACTTTTCAAATTTCAACCAGTGATATTACTAAGCTTGCCACTTCATTCACTGTTGCTCCCAGTCCCTGTGTCTATGTGAGCTGTACAGTCCCTTTGTTGACCTGTGAGGCAGTATTATGGTAACACTTTTCCTACAATTACCCGCTTCCATCAGAATGCCATGCGGGGTCACGCCCGCCTTCCTCATCCCATCCTCCCGCACCTATCAACAACCCTCGTACCGTAGCAAACAAGAAGTCAATACAAAAGTATTCAGTAGTCTAGCTTAGCGGTCAGAACTGTTAATGCGTGGTGCAGGAGTACTGTTTGGGGGGGGAACTTATGGGAGCGGGGGGCTCTGGTGACATGACGATATAGGAAGATCTGTTGCGTCGAGTTCCAGAACAACCCTCAAATTATCCGAGGGTGTAACGGTCTGTTGAGAAGCAGAGATGCCGAGATACAGTGGCACAGCACACACGCTCACAGCACTGTTATGTCCAGCGCTCCCCCGACATAACAAACAGCCCTGTTTTGATTCAAGTTTACCAGGCTTCGCCCGCTCGTCCTTATGGTGAAAGCAACATATAGATGAAGATGAGTGTGGGACATTGGTGGAATGATACTGACATGGGAAGGCCGAAGTACTGGGACAAAAACGTGTCCCAGTGTCCCTGAATTATATATACACACAGGCCGTACCGTGCAGTAAACACACTCCGTCTCGGTTATAAAAACCAGTCAGTTAATGCTGTATAGGGAAATAATCGCTGTTTGTTCTGAGATCCACAAAAAACACATAAATACACTGTGTAGGCAGAACGCAGAATTTGTGAATGTTAAACCTGGCGGTACATAAAGTCCGTACCGCGCAGTAAACACACCCCGTCTCAGTTATAAAAACCAGTCAGTTAATGCTGTATAGGGAAATAATCGCTGTTTGTTCTGAGATCCACACAAAACACATAAATACACTGTGTGGGCAGGATGCAGAATTTGTGAATGTTAAACCTGGCGGTATATAAAGTCCGTACCGCGCAGTAAACACACTCCATCTCGGTTATAAAAACCAGTCAGTTAATACTGTATAGGGAAATAATCGCTGTTTGTTCTGAGATCCACACAAAACACATAAATACACTGTGTAGGCAGAACGCAGAATTTGTGAATGTTAAACCTGGTGGTACATAAAAGAACGTAGAATTTGTGGATTTTAAAGCCGGTGGAACATAAAAAAAAACGGTCTTTAAACGGTCAATACAAGGTTCTGTATATGCTGTATGCCGTTCGCCATTTTATCTGCTGATTTGTTCAAGGCACTGTGTGGTGTAGCGCTATGAATACTGGAATCGTTGAAGTGCCCCCGGGGCAGCCACCGCTGCGATCACATGAGCAGTGCTTCCATTTGCGATGAAATCTTTTTGCATGAGATTCCCTTTATCATTCGAGTCGCTGGAAATATTCCATTAAGCAGGGTCCGTGTAGCCACTTCCCCCCTGTTGTTTTTATACTGGCCTGAGACTTGCGGGCGTAATCAGGCGGAGAGAAGACCAACTGTAATCGGGTTATCGAGACGGCCGGGGCACCCCTCCCACCGCCTTCCTGATATGGAATTAGTTGGGATTTGGTCCAAATGAACTGACGAACATGGAGCCCTTTCTCCACCGACAAATTGCCCCCCGCCTCCTACCACACCGTATTCTATAAACACAGAACTTCAATCACTGATATCCCTGGTGAAAAACTAACCACGAACAGTCTTATAATTACGTGCCTTTCGAACGGACGGATGGACGGACGGACGTACGGTCCTTGGGCACTAACAAAAACACTGAACACGCGTTTGATTAGAGACTAGGACTACCCGCTCCTCGGCCGGCATATGGTTGCTTCCACTGTCCGTATCAGCACACGGTAACCCTACTGTGTCAGAACAATCGGGTAATGGAAGGCCGAGCAAATCCTAGATGAAAGGTGGGCCGGGCGACTGAGTGTCGTATGGGGGCTCCTACTTTTTTGGGGGGAAAATATTATACAATACGCAGAAATTAATGCCTGCTTTGCAAACCGCGAGACAGCTTTCGCTTACCGGCTGAGACAACGTGATCGGTACTTTGCAATTGCTGAAGAGTGGTGAATCGTTAACAGATGATGGATGGCACGCAGCTCGTCCCACTCGTGTTACAGAGAACAGAACGACGCGTGTCGCGCGCGTCACTGAAAATGTTAAAATATTTATTGCCTCCCATTTTATTATGTCAAATCCTAAGCAACATCACTTCCGGAAATCCTGAGAAATTTACACTAGAGACTTCTTGCAAACACAGTGGCACTGAGACATGTTTTTCTCGCAGTACTTCGGTTTCCCCCGTCAGTACCATTCCACCACTGCTCCGTACTCATCTTCATCTTAATACTGCTCTTTATCAGAAGGACAAACGGGCGAAACCTGGGAACCTTCCAAAAAGCAGTGCTCTTTCGCAAATCGGGGAGCATTGGATAGAACTTAATTAACTCAATATTTACGGGGATAAAGTTGTATGTGGGCCGGTCCCAGTGGCCACGCGGTCTAAGGCGTAGGTCTGCGGCCGAGCGCTTGCTGGTATCATGGGTTCGAATCCCACCGGAGGGGGCATGGATGTTTGTCTCTTGTATAGTGTTTGTGTTGTCAGGTAGAGGTCTCTGCGACGGGCCGATCCCTCGTCCAGAGGAGTCCTACCGAATGTGGTGTGTGTCTGTGTGTGTGAGCAAGTGAAAATACAAACCCTCTACACCTGCTGCGAACAAGTAGGTGGAAGAGGGAAGGACTGCGAAACGAAGCTATATGTGGCGTTTCACTTTCCTGCACTTCTGCCCTGAACACTAAACCGTCACGCAGGGTACAACAACAGCACGTGCCTCCTTCTTCACTGCTGCAGTGGTTACAGTCACTCAGCTTTTGACTCCAGAACGGACTTTCACGTGCCAAACCTACTTTGTCATCAACTGCCGGGACAATTACGCATCTGTACAACCTGACTGAGGAAAACACACATTCATTACTTTAAGGCGTGATTGAAGCACTGCATTTTACACTGACGTACGTCACGAAGACAGAAGACATGCTTTAGTGAATGATAAAGAAGAGAAAATGTTCTTTAAGAAGGAAGAGAATGTATGTTAGGTGGAAGGAACGAAAAGAAAGCCAGAGAGGGGGGAACATACACGCACGCACGCATACGCACGCACGCACGCACAGTAAGTTACTATGGTCGCTCGGTTTCTCGTTAACTTTGAAGCAAGACGGTCCACAGCTTTACCGTCCCTCCGGCTTCTCCGGATAAACCGGACAGGTGAAGCATGGCAATTTGCATAATCAGCACCAGGGTCACAGGACCGTTTCTACAGGACAAGTTCATCAGAATGAAGGGGGCTTGCGCAGTCCAAAGGACTCCGTTAGACACACCCTGTCCCTATGATTAGAAAACACTTCAGCTACTAGTTACCGAATTTACCCGTTGCACACAGGTGATACCAGTTTACATTTCTTCTTCCTTTCACACAATATCCTTCACGCACACCCCAGCGCGAAGGACCAGCTGGGGTGTATATCTTCCGTGTCGGCTTAACATAAGAGGGTGTGGATCAATGTACAGTATGGAACAAAAACCTTCACACTATGGCAATCCTTTGAAGCCTTCAGTTCATCTGAATATTATACAAGTTTTCGGTTCATACCTCACAGAAAACACACAGGGTCCAACTGATCAGTGCCGTACGTATAACAAAATAATCATTGTTTATTGTAAGCATTGCATGAAACACATAAATAGGCTGCGTGCACAGAAAGAGAAAGTCTCCACGTTAAAGCAGGTGGCCTAGAGTTTGACCCGTGACGTAACCTTTTAAAGCCTAGCGGGTGCTTTATGTACCGCCAGGTTTAACATTAACAAATCCTACGTTCTGCCCACACGGTGTATTTATGTGTTTTGTGTGGATCTCAGAACAAACAGCGATTATTTCCCTATACAGCATTAACTGACTGGTTTTTATAACCGAGACGGACTGTGTTTACTGCGCGGTACGGACTTTATATACCACCAGGTTTAACATTCACAAATTCTACGTTCTGTCCACACAGTGTATTTATGTGTTTTGTGTGGATCTCAGAACAAACAGCGATTATTCCCCTATACAGCATTAACTGACTGGTTTTTATAACAGAGACGGAGTGTGTTTACTGCGCGGTACGCACTGGGTCCTTACATAAAACAGATCGCCTTCCGTCTTTAAAGGGTTAAATAATTAAACGTACGTAGCCAGTAAGTACGGAGGCAGTAAGATGCATGACGTAGGGTTAGTTGCTATGGAACCACGCATTCGGAAATTCACGTAGAAATGACGTAACAGCCTAGAAGAACAATGTGTCGGGCCGTCGCGTGTACCACATGGACAGACACACGCGGACGGGACTCTCTTCTTCCATGTGAATAAATAAAGGGGCCGCGGTGGCGCAGTTGGTTGAGGCACTGCACTGCAAGCCGGAGGGTCGCGGGTTCGATTGCCGGTGGTGTCAGTGGAATTTTTCATTGACATAATCCTTCCGGCCGCACTATGGCCCTGGGGTTGACTCAGCCTGTAACAGATATGAGTACCAGGGCGTAAAGGCGGCCGGTGCGTAGGGCTGACAACCTCACAACTTTCACGTGCCGACTGTCTAAAGCTCTGGTAGCCTCAACCTCCTGGAACCCTAAGGGCTTGTCCAGGCCTGCACAGGGATTGCTTTACCTTTTCCCTGTCAATAAACACGTTCCGTGTTTCTGGTATGTGACGCACCGTCTCTGAGCAAGTAATTCCCGACGTTTCGAAAGTTCAAGTGTCGGGTGACACATGAAGGCATCATCTAGCGTCGCATCTCAGACGACCGGAGGTCTCACACCGCCGCCAAACAATAAAGTTCGCACACCACAGGTTACATTTGCTAACAGTTTACCAATATACACGGTGTCACCCAGAACGAGACTTGAACTTCTAACGCAGCCTCCAGAACCTGAAAAGCTGTAAGCCCAGATCCGAACCAAAAATGTCTTTATAAACGGCAGCACTGACCCCACTATATTGCGGCTTTCGATAAAATACAGGAGGCTGGGTTTCCTTTATTGACCATTCCGTAATTTCATCATGCAAAACCAAGGAGCCAAAAGTGAACCACATTTACCAGTACGGCAGACGGCACATTTCTACACAACACCCAACAGCCCCACACAATTACAATGGCCGAATACTTCAGGACATCTTCCGGGTGAAACAAGCAGAACCGTACACGAAGACAGTCCTCCGCGAATGCGATATTTGAGGTTCTCGCAGCGGCGCTGTTGAAGACTCCGCTGTTGTAGGACGTAATATCGTGTCGCTGGGCGAGGGGTTGCCGAAGCGGCTCGAACTGCTTCACACTGAAGATGGAGGCAAAATTATCCTTCGAAACGACGGAAACAACTCACCGAAAGACATGTCACATCAAAACTCTGCTGGGATGCGACGTTGTACCGTTGGGTTAGTCGGCATGTCGCCCACGACGTTTCGGAGGAACTTAGTGTCTTCATCTTCAAAGGTTGAGAGTCCAAGACGCTATAACCCCTAATCCAGGGACACGGCGTCACATCCTAGAAGAACTACACGGTTGTGGCAACCTGACATCTCAACAAACACACACTGCACTGCTTATAAAACTACTGACAGCAAGGTCATTAAAAATGTACGCACAGCGGTAAAACAGGTGCGCACTTCCTATTACACTCGACGGTAGCGCTGTTGGTACGACGGACTGAAAACACTGACTACTTGGAGCAGTGGATTTACGTTTTTGGCAAGAAGCAATTTAAATTATTCAAAGTTTAATTTCACTGTCATAACTTGTTTAGGGATTCAAAGCGCTGAAGCAGAGGTAATGTGAGCAGCAAGGAGACCGACGTTCTGCGCCTGCGCTGGACAAGAATGCGAACGGTCATGCCAGCAACCCGCAGCACGGCCTTCATGCAAAGTGCTGTTTAAAATCGTCCGACATATATGAAGGCTGAAACTAGAACGGCAGTTCTTCACAGAACTTTCCAATACCAAGTTTCATGGACATCCGTTCAGCGGCCCTCCACCTCTTACACGAGTACACACGGACGGACGGCGGTATAAGACGATTTTAATTAACAGCGTTAAGCATTAGGCCCTACAGCGATTCATAACCCCCACTCCTTTCTTACCCTGCATGACACACGCACAGCCGACAGTTTAGTCGCGTGTTCACAGCACAGTTAGAAGTGCATCACCCAACCACGCAAAGGGAATGTGTGGCCACGAATGGCGCTAGTCACTCAACAGAACAAAACAGTTCTTGTTATCTGCCAAAGACTGCAGCACTGTCACTGACGACTACTGGCCTCAATTGCTTCTCACGCCTGCACACGTTCCATAAACGAGGTACAGGCGACCGAACCATGAACGTGTCCATAAAGAGCAGTTCGTTACTTGACTACCAATTCTGCAGTGACCATGGTAAGTCCCTCTCGGACGTTCTTATAGAGGTCTGCTAATATACTGAGTCGGAACGCGGCCTGTAATACGTGCAACGCATTCAGTAACAGGCTGGTAAAGCCATCCCATTACAGGCCTGGACAGGCCCTTAGGGTTCCCGGAGGTTGACGCCCCCAGATTTCTAGACAATCGGCACATGAAGATGGTAAGGTTGTCAGCCCTACGCACCGGCCGCCTTTACCACCCAGGAGATATTCCTGGTACTCATTTCTGTTAGAGGATGAGTCGACCCCAAGGGCCATAGTGCGGTCGGAAGGAATCGGGAATCGAACCCGCGACCTTCCGGTTTGTAGCGCAGTGCCTCAACCAACTGCGCCACCGCGTGCCCCGTAACAGGCTGGCCGTACTCTGAAATTCTAAGACGCAACACACACATTATGCAAAGCAGACGGTTATGCCGGCCATCAATTTTACAAAGACTCGATACATGTTAGGCACTGCCAACAGTTGTTACACAACGACAGCGTTGAGACAAGGGCGAAATTAGGGGGCGGGGGTGCGGGGAGGAACACAAACTATCTGAGGGCCTACTGTACGTATCTGGGAACCATGAACCATATCAGGAATTCTCTGCGTGTCTGATTTATGTACAAAAATAATGCACGATCTGACGGCATAGCGACCGTGTGATTACGTCACACACTTCCTGTCGCCTAGCAACGGATACTCACTGCAAATTGTCTCACGTGAACAAAGCGACGCACGGAAATGGGAACTGTAATTTTTAATGAACTGTCCTTTCGTACGAGCAAAAAAAAAATAGCGTGTGGGAAGATACACACGCGTAACGTCCCTAAATACTGGTAGCTTGCAGTCAATATAAGTTACACCTGCAGAACTGCTGCAGCGCTCAGTTATGTGTGCACTGCGTAGCCAGAGCCGATCCCAGTGGCCGCGCGGTCTCACGCGTGGGCATTCGGCCGAGCGCTTGCTGGGATTGCGGGTTCGAATCCTGCCGGAGACATGGCTGTTTTTCTCTTGTGAGTGTTGTGTGTTGTCACGTAGAGGTCTCTGCGATGGGCTTATCACCCGTCCAGAGGAGTCCTGCCGAGTGTGGTGTGTGTCTGAGTGTGATATAAAAATCTCCAAAAGGAGGCGCCTAGGCCCGACTGGGGCTGTTGCACTGCAGGAAAGGAAAAGCGTAATCGGCATAGCGACTCGTTACAGGCTGGGCGGTCCGGGGATCGAATCCCAGTGGGGGCGAGGTTTTCCGCACCCGCCCAGACCAGCCCTTAGGCCCACCCAGCCTCCTATACAATGGGTAACGGGTCACTGCCGGGGGGGGGGGGTAAACCGGCCAGGGCGTGGCATTAACTACCCACCCCATCTGGTGCTGAGGTTAAAGAAAGAGTAGGGTTATACTTCTAATCCCCCGCCGTGCGTTATTTATTGTAAAGAATTATTCCGTTTCATACAGGTTTCCATTTAAAACGGGTTTCTTTTGTATACACGTTGCCGTACAGCTAAGTTGTGCGGGTAACAGTACTCGCCAAACATGACGCCTTCTGTTGGCAGAACCATTTTATAAGGACGAAACTTTACGTTACGTAGCTGAATAATGCAAAAACACAGGGGACCTTGCGTGTGCGCGTGTGCGCGTGTGTGCGTGTCGAGTCTGCGACACATTTATAATTACTGCCTCACACACGGGATAGGCTGCGACTTGTTACAAACCTGTACGAAAATTGACATTGACACAAATTGCTGTGCCAACCGAGGCACCCGGCAGGTGGCACACACGAGGCCGACGGCTGGCAGGCGAACGGCAAGCATGTAGACAAGCGGGTACCAGCAGTGGTCACCAGGCGGCGGTCAGGGGAACTCCCGGTTAGTTCAGGCTGGGTCACAAGTTTGGCAAACTTCTGGAAGGTGGCCTTAGTTACAAGTGGCCTGGCACTGGGGATTTAATGCGGGCTATATAACACAAAACTGTTCCACACCTACGCCACAGCACACACTGTGTCTCCGTTATTTTCGACGCCGCACAATTCTCGAACATTCTGGGCCTATGTCCTTCCCTAACGTGGGGGATCAAGTTTTACACCCATACAAACTAACTACATGACTCCACGGGGCAGCAGCAGAGTCGCAGCAGCTCGCTACGTGTCCCTATCCTCAGCCAGATCACGAGAATCAACGCACCCATCCTATTTCTTGAGCGTCCATTTTAATATTATACTCCTATCCACGCCTAGTTCTTCCACAGAGATTCACTTCCCTCAACACCAATATTAAACAAACCAAATGACAGTTCTGTACATTTTAATCTTCATATGGCATCGAATAAAGGCTAAAATTCGGAGTAAATCGGGCGTCGAAACACAATAATGTAGTCAGCTGTGCATCGCAGCTGGCAGCCGTGCGAACTGGCCTGAAGCAACTCGCACATTACAGCGCCGCGTGTCATCACAACACATCCCACAAACTGCCGTCCCGTTCCCGCAAAGCCACTGCACGGTTTTACAGTGGCTAATGCCGACAGACACCTCTCGGCGACGAACTTTCACCTCTTTTATCCTCTCGCTTTCTTATTTCATATATTAATGTGAAGACGGCCGCCAGCAAACCGAGTGAGGAAAATGGCACGAGACTTGCCAAATGCTTACCCGATTACACGCCCCATTTCCTGCCAGATTTGTGTTCCAGCTTCCGGGCTTCATTTCCGCCTCGAATCGCTAAATTTAACAAAAACTTTCTCCTCTACAGAGCTGGCAACTCTTCGCTACAGAATTCTGTATATGCAGCGTTCTGACTCAACCAAGCAGAGTCCTTGAGCAACAAACATTTAGCTAGTCAAGAAAACACCTGCTTTGAAGAAAAAAAAACCTCACAGTTCACCGCCGAGATCACAACAGCCCGCCGGCGACCCACACCAGTCCAGCCCACTTCCTTTTTCATCCAACCGTTTTCCTTGAGATCATCCTACCATGCCGTGTAGTTATTTGTTGTCCCATGCGTGCCACATGCCCTGTCACTCACACATTCCATCGCAATATCTGGCCACCAGCACAACATACTAAAGGCCACCACGTGTGAAATGTTTCACGCCTTACAAGTGCGCTAAGTGCGCCCGTGTCGGTAGCGTCTCTGGTGAACACCGCGTTCCAACACAGCGCCTACCTTCAACATGAACGCCGTTCAAACCTCCGTTTTACACGGGCCGCCCTGACTGGGAAGCACCTGGGAAAGTTCCAGGTGTTTCCGCAGAGTGACAAGACTGCAAGTGATGCAAATAGTCGGACTCGGTTACAACGTCATGAAAGGGCCTGAATATTTTGTGTCGTTATAACCGAGGAGTATAACGTTACGGCTAACAGTGAGGAATTAATTGGTACCGCAGAATATCTGACGCTATAGACGAGGTGTCGTATAAACCGATGTTGTTATAACCGGGTTCGACTGTACTTCAAAAATGCCATCCAGTTTCACAGTACACTCGCAAAAACAATTTCACACACGTCCATAACAAACGCACGCCCTTCCCTGCGGTGATTTCCATATGACATTCACAGATGCTCAGTGGCACTGTGCGCAGATCTGTTGCACCGAATTTCGCCCAAATCGGACAGCACATGTGGGAAATGCAGACAGAAGTAAAAATGTAGGCTTGTTGCGCCAATTTTGAAGAAACTCACAGTAACTCAGCACATTTTTGTGGGCACCTCCTGTGTCAAATTTCATCCAAACTGGACGAAAACTTTAGACGATGCTGCAAAAATGCCATCCGCGCCTCACATAAAGCACGGTTTCTACTGCGTCGACTCGACTGCCACAAAACCCGCAGCGGCCTAACGGCATTATGTGGACAGGTACACCGGACGACACTCCAGTCGGTCAAGAAATGTGCAAAGTGTGGATGCAAATCAACTTATGCACTGAGATAAAGCGTGACTGGCACTGGGACGCTTTCACGAGAACCGAATTTCATGAAAAAAGCCGACAAACGGACTAGCCGCTGATAAGAGGTAACAGGCAGACGCACGGACAGGCGAACGGGGGCGCGCAGTCTCCACATACGCAAGGCGTTCTTTTCCCATTACTTCCAGGCTGCTTCCCAACACAGCAGACCGTCTCCCTCACTCCCACCGGCAATTCTAACACAACAGCGGCTTCACGCATGGAGGGATGGCTCCTTACATAAAACATAGGCACAAAGCAAGGCACGTTCATACTCAGACCAACAAAACCCAGGACAACTCCGACGTACAGGCGTGGCCCACTTCGGGCTGCAGATGCTCCTCGTGCCATAATTCTCTGCACCCTCCCCCTTACAGCCAAATATTCCCCTCCGCAACGCCATTCGTGTGGCAGTTTGGGGCCCCACCGTTCCTAAGTAAGATTTTGCGTCACACCCGGTATACACGTTACATCTGCGCGGTCAGCTCAGGATGCACAGGTGTGGCCCGCAGTTTCGTCGCTACGTGGTGGTGGTACGGAAACGTCTTAAACCTGATCCGCCCCTCAGCCTGTGTTACGGTGGCAAACCAGGTTTCACACCCATAAACCGTTATCTGTATTAAAAATTACTGTGTTCTGGGATACGGAGACATGCAGTCTGGTAGAAACTGCGGACGTTTCGGAGGAACGCTCTGTTTTCATTGTCTACACATCCCACCCACCTCGCGTTCCTTCCTCTGGTCCTCCAAATTCTTATCGCAAAGGTCCTCACTAGAGTTTCCTCCACCCTCCCGTCACCCTTCTCAGCACCCTGTTCTCAGACACCCCAATACGTGTCCTCCACCTGGGTGAGAGGCGACACTGTAATGCCGGATGTGCCCAGTGACCTCGCCGGGCACAATCACGCTCTGGCATGCTTATCACACCACTCACTTCCACGAACACAGTGCTATCTTGATTACGTTCTGAACACGACATTTTTAAATGCTGTGCCAAAACAGCAAAGGCTCGTGACGTCACATTATCAGCACGTGACATGCACGTCGCCTTCACAAGCCTTGTGCAGCGTCTGACAGCCACGCAACAAGCTCTTTGTGTCTCAACCTGCGACCTCTTTATTCGCCTGACGGTTGGTCTTGTGGCTTCGGTACATAAAAAGTACAGGTACCTACTGCAGTCACTTCAAAGCACAGTGGCAACTACTGTCCTCGACTGACGAAACCAGCTCTGACCTTGAGGGTGTGGGCAGGGTACTACTCCTCTCAAAAACGGACCTGTCACTTCATGTCACTTTCCACTGGTCACCACTCGCCAGGTAGTTTATAACAAACCTAAAGTCACATTTATTCACAGCTCTAACCACCAGACAGAACACAAAATAATAGTATTAACTCGCACGCCCAAGACACAACTGCGCTTCAGGCGAATGTACGTTCAGGTGGGATACATTGGTTATAGACCATAAACATCTAACGGTGCGACTTCGCACGATCGCTGCCAAGGTCAAAGCCGTTCTCATGACTCGAAAACAGTTCGTGTGGCGCCCTCCCCTCCCCGGCTTTTGTAAACAAGCTGCACCTTGCACAAATTAAATGCTAGTTTGAAGGTCTACAGTAGTCAGGGGCTTTAGTTTCCAGATGCACGCATTCTGAGATCTCACGAAGGGCTTTGGTCTATGGAGGCACTTTATTGGCTCCACTTCCTCAAACATTAGTTCCCAAAACATTTTAATAATATCCTACATTTCACTAAGCTTTCTATAGAACACTGCCTGAGACCTAAAAATTAACCATTAGTCCATTAGGACTCAGCAAAAGAACAGCTAATGTTGTCTCTATGTGAGACATGAAGGGATATAGGGGGAGGAGGGTTACAGCTCCAGTCATTCTTAGCCTCGCCACTAGATGGAGGCGATAAGCTTCACGGGCCGGCCGCTTTATTCCCGCAGAAACGACCCCACGTGCCCACTGAAAGAGGACGCGGAATTTGACCGAGAGCCGGTCTGGAGGCTTTGAAAAACAGAACCCACTTCCCCCATCGGGAGTTGAACCCCGGCCTGTCCAGCGGACAGACTAGTCACTGTGCGATCTGATTTGTCCCCGTTCCTTCAATGGCTCCTGTATTGTACGAAAGGGCAAAGTTCTTCATGTGCCACGGGGTGATCATAGGTAGAAATTCACATTTTTAATCTCTCGACTGAGCAGACAGGAGTAATTTCTCCCTCTGACACAGACCACCCCCTCCCCCACGTACCTGTTAGATGGGGGATGGGTGGAATCAGAGACAATTCAGACACTCTGCAGAAGATAAGGAGCACTACACCTGTCCAGGATCGAACCACCATACTCTCCATCTTCCACTCCGTAGCGTAATCACTGCACCTACCGGGCTGCCCCGGTTCCTACTGGTTCCCGCAGCAAAGTTTAGAAGTCAAGCATTACCTACACACAGTACAGTGTGTAACGTCATTTGATTAAGAAACATCTGCAGTTTTGAGGGCGCAGTGACATTAGCAGAGTTACACAAGGCTCAGAGCAAAGTTGCGGCAGGCTCCCTGCGTTTAATAGAAACATAATTAAAGGAAACTATTCACAGAGAGCGCTGGGGTGCCTCGTGAATGAGTTGCTGCTATGAGAAATGGATGTAAGGGTTGATTCAATGAAGAGGACTGTCGAAGCTGTTTATGTACCTACAGCAGCAGCACACGCGAATGGAGAAGACGAAAGAAAGAAGCAAATCCCACAAATTAGTGTCTGACAGCAAGAAGTTTTGATTTGCATGCACAGGGTGGTTTTTTTTAAATACAAGACATCCCCTTTTGTACGCAGATTGCAGAGGCATATTTATTCTTACTAGTTATACAGCTAAGGGGGGCAGGCGGTGGCGCAGTTGGTTGAGGCACTGCGCTACAAGCCGGAAGGTCGCGGGTTCGATTCCCGATGGTGTTACTGGAATTTTCATTGACTTAATCCTTCCGACCGCACTATGGCCCTGGGGTCGACTCAGCCTCTAACAGAAATGAGTACCAGGAATATCTCCTGGGTGGTAAAGGCGGCCGGTGCGTAGGGCTGACAACCTTACAACCTTCATGTGTCGACTGTCTAGAAATCTGGGAGCCTCGACCTCCTGGAACCCTAAGGGCCTGTCCAGTCCTCTACAGGGACTGCTTTGCTTTAGTTACACAGCTGCCAACACTTTGCAAATGCGTGTTCAGGTACCAGTTTCGACTCATAACAGCCATCATCAGGCCATTACAGAAAACACAAGCTCGAGTTGTCCAACTCGTAGTGGCCAAAATACGCATTTAAAAACGATCCGTTGGTTCTAACTGTGTAATCAGTACGAATAAATACACAGCGCGATGTTATTGGCGCGTCGTTTAATTCTGGGCCGATCCCAGTGGCCGCGCGGTCTTAAGGCGTGGGTCTGCGGCCGAGCGCTTGCTGGGATCGTGGGTTCGAATTCCGTCGGGGGCATGGATGTTTGTCTCTTGTACAATGTTTGTGTTGTCAGGTAGAGGTCCCTGCGACGGGCCGATCCCTCGTCCAGAGAAGTCCTACCGAATGTGGTGTGTGCCTGAGTGTGATCAAGCGAAAATAAACAACCTCGACACCTGCTGTGAACAAGTAGGTAGAAGAGGGAAGGGCTACGTTTAATTCCGTTCAATTTGTTTCAAAACCTTGACACGTACGAGGACGATTTGTGGACCAAAAATCGATGTGACGTTTCTGTAACAGTTACGGTCCAAACACTTGCAACACCGATACGCAGCCAACACGTCACGTGCGACATGCGAACAACAACGCCGGGAGGTCTGCGTGTCAGTGTCCGCGACTGTCATGAGATTTTAACCAAAATTAGCATGGATCGGTCAAACGGTAAAAAACGCACAGTTGTCCCTGTGGACGCTATAAGGCGGGGATGTATAGCTCCACTCATTCTTCATGTCCGCACCAGACGAGGTGAGTGGTCAGCTCCACAACTCGCCCGCTCTACCCTCTAGTAGACAGCCCCCGGGGAACACACACGGAAGATGGTTCGTGCACACAGCGGTGTCAATTGGGACAGGAATCGAAACACGTCACCTCGGACGTCCAGCCGACGGCCTAGTCACTACACTGAGTTACACCGGCGCAGTTTAGAAGTGTTTTCAAAATAGGACGGGGCTGCGTACTGGATTAATCTGGCTCAGGACAGGGTCAGGCTGTTGTGAATCACCAATGAACCGTCAGGTTCAATAAAAGTACGCAAGTTCCTGAACAGCTGAACAACTACTAGCTTCCGAAGAATGACTGCAGCTTACTGCGCCAGCAGCAGCTGGCAACAAAACCCTTTACCGTCCACAAATTTTACTAAACGTGTCAGAGTCGACACCGACAGCGGTGAACATAAAGTCTCACATCTTACGGGATGTTATGCCGTAGATGGTTCCAGACGTTTCGGAAGAACCTTCTGCGACCAACTTTAGGGCTCAATTTAATACCGAGAATATATGGCTTGGACAAATCACTCCTATGGGCTAAACTCCCGTGTGCTCGAGGTTCGAATCCCAGCAAAGACAAGATATTTTCTTAATTATCCAGACCATCTGTGGAGCCCCAAAAGCCTCGCATTCATTTATTACCATGACCTTTTCTTACGTTGACAGGTGCGAGTATCGTGAAGCTACCTCACCTTATCCAGTACTGAGATTAGAAGTGCATGGAGCCATACCTCCACACGCAACTACGTGGTATGTGTTTATGTAAAAATTGAGCACAAAGTAAAAAAAAAACTGTTCTTGGACTGCTTTACCTTGAAGATGGCAGCACTATGCTACTGCGAACAGTCGGTAACCACTTGCCAGACGACACGCCGTAACCTCGCAGAATACCTCAATCTTGAACACTGCTGTGAGAAACTCAAATCTCACTCAGTATGAAGAAGCTGATGTTTGAGTCTAAAACATGATCATCCGTATTCGCAAAGCGATCGATTAAACCGTATTAATACGAACTGAATCATGCCTTTGTGTACTGCAACAAACACTGAAGGTAGTGAAAACCAAGCCGCAACAATAAATTCGATTTTCCCAACTGCTTTTAGGGATGCAGCTATGATGTAAGCTGTGGGGTTACCTGTTCTTGTGTGTCTTCCTCCTTCCATCCTCCATTTATCAATTTTCTCCATTTTCTTTCACGTCCACACAATTTCGCTTTCCACCCGGGAAGTACGCCAAACCGCAAGCCGCTACGGTCATCAGTCTGCGCCTCCGCATGGTGTCTTCAACGATTTATGTAATTGGAATTCGCGGGAGGCGCAGCGGAACACATTACATAATCACTTCTCTCACAGCTGCGCCGACAATCTTAGAACAATACTGTGTAATGAAAGGCAAACGCGAACGGCGGAAGGTACATTCTATTTGAACAGGGTGCGACACACGCTAGACGTTACACATGACATCTGGACACGATCTATAAACTAATTTACTACAGTCGCTGTGTTCATCCGTCTGCACTGTGTTAACAAGTACAAAACACTCAGTGACGCGTCCGCCAGGCGACAGGCTGCCATAATATGAATGCGCAACTTCACGTCGTCTTTCACCAGGCGTCGCTTTATTCTCTGAAGAAATCAAGCGCCGATTTCCCCGAAGTGCCGCTGTGTTTTATGATATGCTGGATGATCAACTCTTTCTTCGGCCTCGGCGCATACTTCGTAGGTTTCTACTGCGCTGTTGCGCTCTGTCCATACGTTACTGCTTCCAGAAGTTTCGGAAAAAGCTGTCGGTTCCAGGCCATTAACCTTGGACGTCTTGTCTCTTGACGCTGGAGACGCTGCCCTTCTTCGCAAGATGTGGAAGCTCTAACCCAGCGAAAGGGCGTCACATCACCCAAGGCAAAATCGTCAGCCTCAGGGCCGTTTGAAAGCGCAAGATGTTCCATTTGCATACCTCGCTACACACAGCACCCTCGGTTTGACTGAGTGACTGTGTGAGTCAAATCTCGGTACCGTCCGAGTTACGCGTCTGAGGACGAAGACACAGTTGAGCATCTAGCGCATAATAAAGGAGAGTGTATTCTCTGAGCGATACGAGCTGAGGACGACGACAGAGTTGCGTATCGACCATACAATGTTATCGCTAGTAATCACAATCGATCAATAGCTATTACTATTGATTATCACCGATTACTACAGACGGTTAGCGTGTTTCAGTGGAGTACCGCGTGAATATAATGGCGGCCTATCATATGATTTCCGGAATAATTTTATATGAATAAACGTGCTGTAGATTTCAAAGAACACGCCCAGAATAAAATTTAGACCAGAGAACAGTCCACTCCCTGAAGCAGTAATGTCAACGCGCAGTCGCGCAGCTGCGCAAGAAACTCCCGCCGTATGTGGAACACGAAGGTTCGTTACCACTAACAAAACAGGCCGCCACTGACACCTGTCCTAAGCCAGACAAATCCAGTTCACAGACTCGCTTTACGTTCCTCTGGAATACAAATCCAGAAAACCATCCTGATTAACCAGTTCCACTACAAAGAGACAAGACCCACACTGGGAAGCCGCACGGTAAAACTGCAATACATAACAGAGGTAAAACATTAACCCTTCAAAACAAAATGACAACTATATATACCACATCCTTTAACATTAAAACCTCCACATTCTTCCCAAACAGCGTATTTAGACGTCCCGTGGATTTTCAGAATAAACACCGAACTAATTCGTCCCACAAAATTAAACTACTGGCCTTTGGTAATTCAGAAGCAATGTGTTTACTGTGAGGTAGGAACAGAATTTTGTGTAGCTTATT
>BLKM01000787.1:58473-83400 GCA_013340265.1 Coptotermes formosanus | reverse complement strand
TTTTTGTGATGATAAAAATTAAGTGATTTAGTTTCTCCTGCGCGGCCCCCTTGCTTTGGACAACCATCCCCTGTCACGCGGTAAGGTGACACAAATACCGACCGTTCAGGACAATTTTGGTGTTGATAAAAATAAGAACGTTTCGAGTTCCCCAACTGGCTATTTTAGTACAACGAGACAGGCAACGTACCTGTGACGTGTGATTGTGGCGCGTTCGCACAACCTCTATAGACCTTCTGCTAACCTAAGAACCGGACACAAATTCTTTTGACGAGAGCGCTTTTATGGACATTAATATTAACCATCACAATAAGATGTACGTAAGAACCCAAACAAAGTTACCGCAATATTTGCTCTATTTAACGAAATTTGGATTTTCTCGGCAGATTTTCATAGAAGTCGGCAATATAAAATTTCAGGGAAATCTTTATAGTGGGATACACGCCGATATATGTGGACAGACTGGAAAACACGAAGCACACTGGCGCTTCCTCCGACCCTGCTTACGCGCAGAAAAACCTGACGTGATAAGTGAGGGAGTTTTACAGGAAAAGACTTTGGTGGCGCGTGTTTCAGTGCGGTGTTGAAGCAGCGGTCTGTTTGTCGCGTGTAACTGGCAGCCATTAAAAATGTCTGCAGCTGCTATTGGCACGTACTCTTATCACGCGTAACACTGTAGTCTATATTTCGTGTAGGCCGTTCAGTGACCTCACTCGAGAAATTTCTGAGCGCCACGTAAAAGAATTTCGCTGTCCCTGCCTTACTTAACTTACATCTTTTCTCTTACTGCTAGAGATGAAGGAAGCGATACGATCCCCGGGCAACAATCAAACGTACGGTCGATAGTTGAAGATTCAACTACAGTCTTCTTGTACCATTTGGAGTCGAGGTGTCAAATAGGCTTCTTACACCGCGAAACTCATACCAAGAAAATTCTCTACTACGAATGGTCTGCTATCAACATTTTGTTCACTCGTGGGTTACAGCATATTTGGCTCATTACCTAAATTTCTTTGTTCTACTCTCAGTGTGAGAGACGACTGTCGGTTCCACTTCTTACCTTGAATTATGACAATTTGTCATCGATTTTAATGTTTAAGAATGTAAGGCATGCGGCGCAACAGACAAATGGGCAGATCGGAAAGTTCTGGACACTTACGCCATTACCGCATTCAGAGCCACAGTTACAGAACAGACAGGGTTCACATTCAGCATATTCAGTAGCGCATACGAGAAAGAAACAATACTCCTGCTTCTTTAATGGCAAGTACAGGAGACTCGGTAACAGGCGTTTAATCTTCTGTTTAAAGTGTCCATTACGAAGATAATTTCTTAAAACCCCTAAACCTATGTCAGCCATCAGACATAGCTTATGCATATGAAGTTTCGTACAGAAGTCTCACACTGGATTCCTTACACAAAAATATCTCTTATTTTCATGTGTTAACCACATTAGTTAAGAAGAAAAATTTTGTGCCACATTTCAAAATATTGCAAACAATTACAAAAATACGTTTTCTAAGCTCATTTTTACGTTATCATAGTTCAAAAAATATATTCAAAGTGTATATCTGTATAGAATACAGAACGGTAGATGTACTTACGTGAGACTTATATTTTCAACAGACCTTAAGAAAACTCGAAGTGTAAAATATTTAAACACTGTTAACTTGAAAATTTAAGTATTACAAATTGTAACCGGCCACTTAGCTTCAAACCCTGGACAAGCCCGGCGATTCAGATTCGACCCCTGGACAGGCCTTACTAAGATAAATTCTTTTTTTTTGTTAACTAATTAGAAAGTCTTGTTTCGGTAAATAGGGGTAGCTATGGAAGACATCGAGAGGGGGCGAGTGCGACTAACGCATTCAAAGAGCAAATTCTCAGCAGAACATCCACCAGCTGTCACGATGGTAGGAGTTTTGCAGATCGGTGTTCCTTAGTGAAACCCGAAGCTTGACACTTTTGGAAGACATAATTCCTTGAGTGGGCAGCACCAGCAGGCGACACCCCTAAGGGTTCGTTAATCATATGTTTGGGGTCTACTGGCTTGAATTTAGCGCAACCAATGGAGTTTAGCTATCCAAGAAAGTTAAACTCGGCCTATGGGGTTCTTCTAAATTTGAGTTTCGGACAATGGGATCTTTTGGTACATAGAACGAGAATCTTAGTTTTCGCCTTTGGATGCTGGGGAGATCGGTGCCTTGATCATTTTCTGTGGCTGTAATCATGTTAATGTAGTACTGCACACTGCGACAAGTTCAATATACCTTAATAAATCTTACCTGTTGAGTGTAAATTGATGCATTAGTTTGGATAGCGTACGCTGCAAGGATCTCCCGCGTATGTTACCTTGTAATACGATATCATGACCGCTAGTCAACAGGGTACATACCAATCACTGTGGTGAGCGGTAGCAAAATTGTAACCTGCAGGGAATACAAAACGTTGAAATTCCATATTCAGGGGCACTCACTTCTTCTTTTCTAATTGTGCTGTGTGAAATCTTCACGATACTTAAGATTTAAACGGCTGCCTTGTGTCTTTTAACATCGGGCTGTCTAGTGGGTGGATAGTGACATGTCAAAAGAATATGATTTCTTACTTGAATATAAATCTGAAGAAGGCAGAAGAAGCAGTTCATGCACAGACCGTATTACGGGGTGTCGTCATCACAAAAGCCCCAGTAGTGCAGGTTAGGTAGTGTCAAAATAATGGACGATTCCCAAAAATGAAACTGGCAGAAAGTGATAGGTACGGCGGTGGCTTAACATCAGACACTATACTAGACTCATTAAATAACATTACACAATATTAAGAACCACACTCAAGTCGAAAGGGGTAGTGCTATTGAACGGAAGGTTTAAATGTGTATACTGTGTTCGTCCAAACAAATATTAAATGGATAAAATAAACTCCTGCACGACTTAAATACTGAAACAAATAAGAATAATAAAGACAGTGGTAACAGTGTTAAGTCACAATTTCAAGGCTTTATTTTTTGAGTGTTATTTATAAACATACAGAAAACATTTGAACATAACAGTAAATAAGAAGTAAACAGCAAAGATGTGTGGAAAACCAAGGTGTTATTTATAACATGCACCATACACAGCGACAGTAAATACGTTATAAATATGGGTCTGAAGTTTTCTGAGCACCAAAGCATTTACACAATCTGGTGCGAGTCGCCGTGTAATCTGACACAAGTGTAAAGATATTTCATACGAAATTTCTCCACTACGTATCATCCGGTGGAGGAATCACACCGCAAAATCACAATCACGAAACGTTTCAGGTGCACAAGTACCTAATACGTCACTGTTCATCGTAATAATTTGGAGTTACACGTAACAAATTATTGTACGTTTTAACTATAACGTAAGTGGAAGCAAAATATTTTTTGGTATTTGTAGCGCATAATAAAATATCTCTTTGAATTAAGTCCAAAATTTTATTTGAATTCTAACGCCACGTGTTGCTATTATCGGCCATTCAGGTTCAAACCCCGGACAGGTACGGGGATTCAGGTTCAACCCCTGGACATGCCTTAGTAAGATAAATTCTTTACTCTTGGTTAATTAGGACGTGTTTCGATGAATAGGGATAGCTAGAGAAGACAGCGAGAGGGCGTGAGTGCGGCTAACGCATTCAAAGGGCTAAGGCTGAGCCGAAAATCCATTAGCTGTCACGCTGGAAAGAGTTTTGCAGCTCGGTGTTCCTTAGTGAAACCCGAGAATTGACAAGTTTTGAGAACATAATTCCTTGAGTTGGAAGTGCTGGTGGGCAACATCCCAAAAGGTTCGTGAATCCTACATTTGGGGTCTACAGGCTTAATTTAGAGCAACCAATCAAGTTTAGTTATTCAAAAGTTGAACTCGGCCTATGGACTTCTCCTAAATTTGAGTTTCGGCCAATAGGATTATTTTGTTACAGGAAAGAGAAACTTGACTTTGCAATTGGGACTAGGTGTTAGGGGAATCTGCTTTTGGCAGTTGTGAAGTACAGTTCGTAAGTTTGGTGTGCTACAAGTTTCGGAAATTTGGTGTCAAAATTGCGAAATTCAGAATAGGACTGTTACTCCAAGTGTCGTAGTCATTACAGTTGTTGCTAATCTTCTTGATGTACAACCATAAAAGTGTAACCATTCCAATAAATCTTAAGTGTTATATGTAAATCAGTGCATTAGTTGCATAGCGGACGCTGCAGGGACCTCCCACGTAAATTACAGATATCGTGATCACTGAGATAAGCGGGTCTAAACTTATCACTGTGGTGAACGGTGTCAATGAAATTGGTGACAAACATGTGGGGCTCCCGAACAAGTAGGAATCTGTAACAGCGTAAAACAACATAGAATTTAAATCAATCTACGAACCAGCGAAGAAGGAACTACGAAACCGACGGATTGGGGAGAGGAGAAGAAATAGTCGAAACAGCCACCGGACCGCAGAACTGCTTGAGGTAGGAGCAGCGAACCCTGAGCCATCCGAACACCAAAGCGCAGCAGCGGCTGATTGTCACCGGGAGAGTGCGACAGATCGGCTTATGACGGGCTGGCTGTCACACCGACACTGCCCACAAGAAACCATCACCAAACGCAGTGAGATAACTCCACCGATACGCAACGGCCATCTTTAAAAATTTCTGTTTTGTAATGAAATGTAAGTCACAGTGTACGTAAAGCTATACGACATATGTACTGTAAAATTGTAATATTGTAGTTATGACCATGGCAGAGAGACAGCGAAGGACAGACAAGTCACTGTCAAGCAGTCACACTGTCTAATGGTAGTCAGGAAAGGGCAGGATCTGTTGGCAGTGTTAACAATCATGCATACGACCACAGAAGTGTGACTGTGAACAATGCATATGACAGTTTATCTAATTGTGGATGCACTGTGCTGGATGATGGGAATAGCGTGAGAGTAGTTGATAATACTGTACATGTAAATCCTTAATTACTGGCAGCCTGTAGCCCACTTAACGATGTGACCCTACCAATTTATAGCATCCAATCGACTCAGGTTACTGGTAATTTTCTGAAAGACTTAGATCTATATTTTGCTCTAAAAGCAGTACCAGAAAACCTAAAATTACAGTTAGCAGGCAGAGGAGTGCAGGACCAATTTACAAAGCGTGGCTAAGTAAGGTATAACAAAAATTAGGAACATATGAGAATTTCAGGACCCATATCACACAGTTATTGTGGAATGACCAAAAGCAGTCAAGTATTCGATGCAAAATATTTCAGGATAAATAAGAAAAGAACGGGGAGGAGATACTAGCTGCACACTATCTCAAATACATGAACCCTGCCGCGAATCTCCAACTGTCGTTAAGTGAATTTGATTTACTGGGATCTTTTACGACACATTACACCTATGAGGTGCAAATATGCACGATTTCGGCGAATCTAAAGTCGAATCTGGAGGCACTTGTTTTTTGGGTAAATTACAAGCTATGGATGAGGAACGAAAGACCAACAAAGAGACCAGTGTGGAAACAAAGCAAAGGGATTTTCTGAAAAGGGAGCACAAAGAGCCAGGAAATACCAAGGAGGAAAGTCGACAGGAATACCACCAAGATGTGAAACATATTACATATGACCGAAGGCAAATTAAACATCCCAGGTCACCCTTACAACCAAAACACAAACCGTCGTTATTAAAATCGGAACTACGGTCGCAGAACTGGGGGTAGTTCACTGGATAGGAGGCCGCTCATCTCACAAGTACCAGAATTTAACCCTACAGTTAGGACGGCTAGATCGAACGCAGACCCAAAACAATCAAACGCATCAGGCCACGAGTTACAAATTCTGGAAATCTAGGGTCTGAACGTCGGTGAGGGCGACACGTGTTCAAGAATTCGCTAGAATCCGACAGGGGCCGGAGTAGTATTATAGATGAAATTTATGGCGAAATTAAATCACATAATGATCTTTGGCCAGATGTATGGTTGCGGACAACAGAACACTTGAACAGTTGTTACTTGAATGAAGATGTGCCCTCGGAACAGGATATTATTTGTTTGTATTATATCAATGAAAACAACGTGGAAACATGTCAACAAATTCCGATGGTGACAGGAAACCAACAACGCAGAGCACTAATTGACACTGGATGTCAGTGTTCCATTATAGCAGGGGAGTTACATAATGACTTCAAGGTCTGAGGATTAGACGGCTTAGAGCTACCAACGCAAAACGTAGTTTTGAAAAGTGCTTCTTCAGACAGGACCAAAAGGGTTAAGTGACAAGCCCTAATTCAAGTAAAAATTAATGACATTTTATTGAATCAGATATTTTTGATATCGTCAAAATTAGTCACACCCTTGCTAATAGGAATGGACTTTTGCATGGATAATCATGTTGTCATTGATTGCCCTAACAGGCTATAATTTCCAATCACCCCACTGCTGGACCTTATGGTAGATCAGTCCATTTCCAACCCTCCGGCCCTACTATACAATGCAAGACTTCGCGACAAGGACAGGTGACTAACCAGCTTACCGCCGAGAAGACGATGTTTTGAAGTTTATGATCTGACCAGCGAGAACACTGAAGAAGTAAATAATGAGGGTCAAGACAGAGGCCCATATAGCCCTAACCGTTATAAGGGTATGAATTGTGCTAGGGCGGTAGGCAAATATGAGCACGCCGATGCTAAATTTGTTCGGAATGTGGAAGCAATAAGTTTGGAAAGGGGCAGGTAGGCAAATCGAACTTCAGGGAAGATCTAACACTACAGTGAGATTCACTTTTGGCACGGATGGGCCTGGTATTAGGGAACGTACCTGTGAGCCATCACTGGATAGAATAAAGGTACAAAAAAATTTAAGCTGTGGAGAGAAATGCAGATTACTGGAGACGTTACATAAATATAAGGCACATTTTTTAAAAGGCCAGAGAAATGCGAGAATTCCGTGTATTGATTCCAAATGCAAGGTGGGTTGCCTATCTCGTGCAACAGAAGACCGATACCATTCTCATTGTGGCGTGAAGTCCGGGAACAAATTAAAGAAATGGTTGACACGGTATTTAGGGGATTTTTCATTCACCACATGTTAACCCTCTGACGATAGTACGAACAACAAATAAGGCTGTAAGAATCTGTTTAGACGCAAGACAGGTTAACAAACATACGACACTGGACAGAACGAAAACACCACCAGCTCATGAGTTACTGCAGAGGTTCCACGGTGCAAAGTACATGTCTCCCTTCTACCTTAACAACGAGTTTCTACAGTTTCCTTTAGAAGAACCTTCGCGTGTATGGACAGCTTTTCACTTTGACGGACAGACTTACCAATTCACGGGGGTTCTTTTGGTTCCGTAACCGTTCAGCCAGTTTTATCAAAGCTTTGCAATTTGCACCTGGGTCGGATTCTACAGAATATGTTCTCAATTATGTGGATGATATCACTTTGTATTAAAAAACTTCTGAAGGACACATCAAACACCTGGACGAACTAATTGGAAAGGCTTATATGGAGGCCACAAATGAGGGTTGAAGACAGAGAAGGAAAGAAAGAAGAAATAGACAGGCAGAGGTATTTTACATTATAAAATTTCTGTATACAAATGCAAGTAATTCAGGAAGCAGATAAGGTGTTATGTATTAGGATAATGAGTTATATTTAAACTAAGTAGTACTAGGATTAAGTCAGATGAGAAATTTATGGCAACGGTTTCTTGTATTAGATGGTTGTATCTATGTCGTGCCAGGCAAGCCGGATACTGGATTGGTCAGTAGTGCCAGTATTGATAAACGAAAAATAATCTGATAGGAAGACCAAATTTGGATATAAGTAGTTTAAATAGGTCAGATTTAACATTGAGTGACAGTGTAATCTTACTCATGAGAAGAAAGAATGTAGTGATCAGTAAAAATAATAAATAAAAATCAGTGCCACTGAAAACCGAAATAAAAAGTGATGATATAAGAAGTGTTTAAAGTGAGCAAATAGCTATAAAAGTGACTACATGAATGGCAGAATACAAAGATTACCCAATGATGGAACTTACTTTAAACATTACAATCTACATTTATTACATATTTCTAGGTAGGAAAGCGTCTTCAATAGTAGCAACTTCATTAGCAGTAAAACAAAATGGTATTTGTATGTGTTTCAATGTGTATGCTTATCATAATCTGATTTGTGTTACGCTTAGTTCTTACGCTATGGTAATATAGTTGTGTTGTGAGTGATTACTATATTGGGTTCAGTGGGTTTATGGAAGATACAACTGGCAGGTGGTAAAGTTTACATATTCACTAGGAATGAGGAGTGTAGAATGAAGCAAATCTGTGTTTGTAAACAGAACATAAGACGGACGAAATTATGGCCAGACCAGTGTAAGAAGCAGGTAGAAAAATGTTATAGAAATGTAGAGATGGGCAGAGTGTGAAGAGAGAAGGAACTGTTTAAAGAGACAAGTGTGTAAACGAAAGGTTTGCCGTTACTACATTAACTGCCAATGGCTTGAGCCACTTATTATGCCTAATCATTAAAATGGTCTGTATAATAATATTGCTAGATATAAGAATTTTGTGTGTTTTCCAAGATGATCGACGGCTTTTAGAATAAATCCCACACGTTACTACACTTAAGTTATGATATTTATTCTGGGGGAGTAATGTTATCGGCCATTCAGATTCAAACCCAATACAGGACCGGCTCCAAATGCCAAGCGTACTTATCAACGGATATGTCCCACGTACTACAGCATACCACGTAGCAAACACGCCGCACTGTAGGGGCGACAAGTAACAAACTGAACTATGTACGTGTGATGTAACAAACAACTGCAACACTATGCATATTAAATGCACTAAAAATTCAAGATTTAAAATTTAAATTTTCTTTTCATTTACTTGGGTGAAGTACAACATGTTTCGACTGGTAACCAGTCATCATCACGGACATACGATATAACAGAGAAAGGAGGAAAATATAAAATAACATAAGCACCATTAGGAACGGAATTTAGAGAGCACGCCCCTCAAACGCCGGTATTGTCCACAATTAATTTAAACGTCATATATTTTATTAGCTTTAACATTTTATATTCACACGTACATTGTAACAATAAAGATTGAGATAGCAGTCTGCACTCCCATCACTGACGCTGAAAATATAATCTCAATTTTACATATTTTACATACTTTAATGGCCTGGGGAAGACCACTTAGTGCTCGAAACGTGTAGCCGTTTAACTCAGCTATATAACACAACAGTTGGGTTGACGATAATTGATAATTATTTTGTTATTGGTTTTGATATCAGGTATTTTTACTGTAGAATGGTTATACGTCAACAAACGAAAGTTGCCTGTTCGGTACGTATGTTTCTGGCGCATAAGTGTTCAGAACAGGCCGACGCGAAGCAGAGGGCTTGCATCCTAAAGCTATAAATAGAGAGTCGACTGCTGAAGAGATGACTGACAGGGTTATGAAAGCCATACACCCTGGGCAC
This sequence comes from Coptotermes formosanus, assembly GCA_013340265.1. NCBI lineage: Eukaryota > Metazoa > Arthropoda > Insecta > Blattodea > Rhinotermitidae > Coptotermes > Coptotermes formosanus. The sequence goes on along the minus strand of BLKM01000787.1, from coordinate 73,920 downwards.
CAATTAAAGGTATGTTCGATCGTCCGTGTTTGAGGGCATTACACAGGGTTATATGTTCCGTATGAACCTGCTTGGGTTATTTGAAGGGCGGTGTCTAATGGGCATGAAGAATTGTGAAATTCATGTTAAAAAGTTGGTCTGTACTAACGAGAGTTTGGAATGTAAGTTTTGTTCACTCCGCAGTTACAGAACCTTCGGCCCGTTATACATGTTTCTGTGTTCTATCTTAATGTGATAATGACCTACTCTGTTACTGCTTACTCTGTCATGTGACAAGTTCACATGATATTGATTTTAATGAATTACAGAACGTAACGGACTGGGAGTAAAAAAAATAAACGGATTGATGTGAAGATCCCGTATGAGCAAGCTACGGTTAAACTCAGGTGCGGTGCTGCAGAAGACAGCAGGGTCATATTCAACAGCCTGATTTGTTTACAGCAGTAAGTACTGGCTGTGCTCCTTAACTGGCAACTGCGAGCAACTGCAGCAAAAGGCCTCACACTGTCTGTGTAACGTCTGTCGTAACAATGGCAGCTGCTTAACATGTCGCTACTCTCATGTCAACACGTCCAGCTGTAAAGCATTGGGTTCTGAACAAATGTTCTGCACTTTACACTTTGCATAATTATACGAATTTTCATTTTATCGAGTTAATTAGTAGAAGGCCTTTCTCAGTCTCGAAATTCTGACTACAAACTACTGAAGATTTTTCTTCTGACTTGAGTTCCATTACAGTGACAAAAAGGATTTAACTTCTATATCCGTATTTAACACAAAGCTGTAAGTACGGGTATAGTAACACGACATTTCTATCGTCAGCACCTTTCGTCCGCAGAGCAGGAACGTGTAAAATATTTAAACACTGATAATGTCTAAGTATAATTATTACAAATTATAAGATTCAGAGAACTCAGAACATTCAGGCTGCATATTCAGGGCCCAGCACATGTTCCTTTCTGCTAATACCTTTGCGGTCTTGACGACAGTAAAGGTTGAGATTGCTGTCGTGTGGCTTTTAACAACACGCAGTCCAGCGGACGTGTAACGGCTTTTCAAAACAGGGTAGTTCCTGTTTCACTGCTGCTCTGACGGTGGCAGAGACTCCAGTTCTCACCTGAAATTTGGTAACAGCTTCTGAGGTTACAAGAGGTCATTATCAAAGAAGTCGCATCCCAAAATTGCGTTTTAACATTTTCCCCCCCCTTCCAAATTATAACTTAAATACATGGACCCTCATTAAATTATTTTTCTTCTCCTTCTTTCTCTTCTCCTTTTTCTACTTCTTCTTATTTTTCTTCTTCTTCCTCTTCTTCTTCATCCTCCTGCATTTCGCCAACAGCCCTACATCGGACCTTGGCCGTCTTTATATATCCTCCACTCTTTGGTCTATCCAAGGCTTCTCTTTTCCAAATTCATATACTCAGTACCTTCTTGGAATCCTCCTCCACCCCACAGTCCAGCTTCTTTTAAGTTTCTCTGCAACTCTCTTGCCACAGATTGCACTGCAGTATATCTTCATTTGTACATCATTCAGTTTTTTTATGGCTCGACAGCCCACTGGGCCTATGGCTACTCACGGTCGAGGTTTCGAGATCACACACAGACACACCACCCTCGGTAGAACTCCTCTGGACGAGTGATCAGTCCGACGCAGAGGACTCTACCTGACAACGCACAACACTCACGAACGACACACATTCATACCTCCGGCGGGATTCGAACCCGCAATTCCAGAAAGCGAGTGGCCACAGACCAACGCCTTATAACGTGCGGCCACTGGTGTTGGAACCTCATTAAATTGTCTGACATTATTTCTCGTTTTCTTCATATTTTAGCCTAATTTAATTGCTGCTTGTTTCTGTCGTCCTGCTTTCAGCATAAGCAAACTGTAGGGACATGTGTAACATGTTGAGAACCGTCGAGGACTTTTACTGAAAATTGGTTAACAAAGTGGAACTTAATTTACATCGCATGACAATGAGGAAAGTTTTATATGTGTTTCTTCTGGCGCCTTGAGTGGTACAATATAAATGCTTATCGGAGCGAAGAGTATTGTAATTATTTATGTTTCTTTTCCTGAGGTTGCCGTACGAACGATTCTGTACTGCCTAAATATAGGATGATAATGTAATAACGAATGGGAAACAATGTAGAAGGGTGTCGTAAACTAAACTAAACTAAACTAAACTAAACTAAACTAAACTAAACTAACACATTAAAATTATTAAATAATATTAAACAATATTAGGAAACAATTACTACAGCTGCAGAGTAATTCCAATGAAGAGAAAAATTAAGTAGGAGATTAAGAGGTCATTGTTTGATACACTTTTTTTTAAACGTCAGAAAAAGTTTTTAACATTTTTATATAATGATATTATCCGAAATTATTTATTTACTAGACAAAAGACCCCTGGAAATTAAGAAAAATATAACCGAAAGCATAAAAATTTGAGCAAACAGTGCAGAATAAGCTTATGAAAATACGCCGGAAATGTCGGATACTATTCGATATTAACAACCAAGATTGACAAACACATTTAATCGTAAAATCGAAGCAGTGACACAGGAAAATATAAAATTACACTGAATGTTTCTTAAATCTCCTGAGATACCGAATTACAAACAGCGTCTTAGCAGTGCTAATATAAGTAACATAGGAATTTTGGCAGCTAATATCAGATACTGTTCGACACTACCACAGTGCTGTTCACATTCCACAGCCATCCCACGTCTGCAATCCGCATCGTTGTCTTACAAAGACAATTGGCGCTAGCAGTATCACACGCAGCACACATGGGCCTAGCAGTTAAAATCAAGCCATTCGGCCCCCGATACTGAACCGTGAAATATATAACAACAATTGCGTACTTAAAATGGTACACTGAAATTTAAAAAATTTGAATTTCCACAAAAATACAAAAAAGGCTGCAAAATGAACGTAATTCATTTTGCCAACATGGCGACAAGTCACAACAGGTTTCTTATGGCAGTAATACTTCATTTATTTAATCCATTCACACATACAAGACCAGTACCGTCTGTATAGTTGTATCCGAAATTTCAAAACATATCTGACAATCTCCTCCCTTACTAAGAACGATAGAAGGCTGGGTGATATATTTAAAGTAATAAGCGAAATTTCAAAGGTATGTATTTTGGCGTTTTCTTTATAAATGAGCCAAAGAATTCAGGCAAATTGGAACCGAGGAAAAGAGAAAAACACTGCCGCGAAGAAACAGAAACGTACAAGTAACACAGAAATTACGCAGTGATCACTTACATGACGTCGGAAGGCGACTGTCGTTTCCGAAGCACCAATGCGTTCATAGAAACTTGGAGGATGTACCGTGTAATCTGAAGGATGGCCACTGACACAACACACGAACACTCCCCCCAGTGTCACGAAGTATGCGGATTTCCCCGCACCTGAATCAGCAAATCCCTCACGTACATGGGTTTTCTACGTTGCAGCGTTCTTCACCTGAAGTCACAGACAGGGATTATAAATCATTGTACCATATTACTGTAGTGCAATTAGAAAGCAGAGTACCTTCTAGATTACACTTTAAAATTTGTAATGAAACTTATCTTTTGATTAAATACAAATTGAAAAACAACTATAATGACTCTACAGACTTCGAGGAAAACGGTATAATTACACAACGCGAGTATTCATAAAGAATAAATTAACAGGGCACCATTATTTTTGGAAGTAGAATTAAATTATATTGAAAAGAAAATGTGCTGAGCACATTGAGGAATTTTTAAGGAAATCGAGAGAATAAAGAATGCCAAACATTACTATACGTTATGAAAAAAAATATATATATATATAAAAGGATGGATCATGTTGACGACGTACAGGGGATTAAGCTGGGCCCATTACGACAAAGACAGGAAACCTTCCACGTAATGTGTGTTTTAATATAGGAATATTAAAACAGTAACGGGACTACTTCATAGAAATGCAGAATTCTGTTAAGATAGACCAACAAATACCCACAATATTTACAATTATGTATTTGTATCAATATCGCCCCTGCATGTTTCGGTGGTCAGTCCACCATCATCAGGGGCACCAAAGGTCACAGGCTCCGTTCTGCATCTGAAGTCACACAATACTTCATTTAACAAGCCAGTGTCCCAGTCTGTGACAATTCACATTCACCAAAATCGTTACAGTTAAAACAGCCACAATTCAATCTCACTTGGACCGCACAGTTAAAAGGTGCGATACACACATCTAGTTTTACATACAGTAAAATGAATAAAATATTAAAGATTCTCATTAAAAGTGTCCGAGTTAAGTGGGTCCGTGTCACCATGGCATGGCGAGTCCTCAGGATGCGGATGGACGAACGGCGTCCATTTATGGAGGGTACCAGCGAATTCATTGAATAAGCAGACGCGGACAGCCGACAATGGGTGGTCCTCCAGCTTCGGTGTTGGGCGAGGTACTAATAACTTCTCACCGTAAAAAATTATTATGTTACGAAACAGACAAAGAAGTTTCGGACCTGGACCAATTCTTTGGTACGACCACAGCTACAGAAAAGCGACATCAGTTTTGGAACATGGAATGTGAGAAACTTGTATAGGTCAGGGTCAATTGTGACAGAGGCCATTGAATTAGCTAAGTATAAATTAGATTTAATGGGTGTACAGGAGGTTAGGTGGGACAAAGGAAGGACTGTAAGAGCTGCGGAGTGTACTTTTCTCTATGGCAAAAGGCAGGAAAATCATCAATTGGGAACAGGTTTCTTTGTACGCCAGAGAATAGTATCAGCAATCAAGAGAGTGGAGTTTGTTAGTGACAGGATATCATACATAGTGCTGAGAGGCCGCTGTTGTAATATCATTATTCTGAATGCGCATGCACCAACAGAAGAGAAACGTGATGATTCAAAGGATAGTTTCTATGAGGAATTAGAGGGGGTTTTGATCATTTTCCTAAGTACCATACGGAAATTCTGTTAGGAGATTTGAATGCAAAAGTGGGGAGAAAGGATATTTTCAAACCGACTATTGGGAATGAGAGTTTACATCAGGATAGCAACGATAATGGTGTTAGAGTAGTAAACTTTCCCACATCGAAGAATCCAGTTGTTAAGGGCACTATGTTTCCGCACCGAAACATTCATAAATACACCTGGACCTCACCTGAAAGGAAGACTAAAAATCAGATCGATCACATATTGATAGATAGGAGGTGGCATTCCAGTATACTCGATGTGCGATCTTTCAGGGGAGCTGACTGTGATACTGATCACTATCTGGTGGTTGCAAAAGTTAGGGAAACACTGGCAGTAAGTAAACAACAACACAGGAGCTTGAAAGAGAGAGATTTAATCTCAAGAAGCTAAGTGAACTAGAGGTTAGGAAAAAGTATCAGCTTAAGATTTCAAACAGGTTTGCAGCTCTGAAAAACTTAAATGATAGTGAGGACATAAACAGGGCTTGGGAAAACATTAAAGAGAATACCAAATCTCAGCTGAAGAGAGTCTAGGTCTACATGAACGGAGGCAGCATAAACCAAGGTTTGACACAGAAAGTGTAGAATTTTTAGATAAAAGGAAGCAGGGTGAGATTCTGTGGTTACAGAATCCAAACCAAAGTAATGGAGATAATCTGCACAACGTAAGACGTGAAGCTAGTAGACATTTCAGGAACTAAAAGAAGGAATGTCTGAAAGCTAAAATTAATGAACTTGAAACAATTAGTAAGAACAAGAATATCAGAGACTTGTATAGGGGTATCAATGACTTTAAGGGGGCGTACCAGCCTAGAACTAATGTAGTAAAGGATGAGAAGGGGGACCTGGTTGCAGGCTCACACAGTATTTTGGCTAGGTGGAGGAATCATTTCTACCAGCTGTTGAATACACACAGGGTTAATGATGTTCCGCAGACTGAAGTACATAAGGCAGAGCCACTAGTGCCTGCGCCCAGTGCCTTTGAGGTTGAAATGGCTATTGAAAAGCTAAAAAGACACATATAACCAGGTATTGTTCAGATTTCAGCAGAAATCATTAAAGCAGGGGTAGGATAATTCGGTCTGAGATCCATAAACTTATTATTTCTATTTGGAATAAGGAGAGATTGCTTGAGAAATGGAAGGAGTCAGTCATTGTGCCTATTTATAACAAGGGTGATAAAACAGATTGTAGTAACTATCGAGGCATACCACATTTGTCAACTACGTACAAAATTCTACCCAGCATTCTTTCGTCAAGGTTAACTCCATATGCAGAGGAAATTATTGGGGATCATCAGTGTTGATTTCGACGTAACAGGTCAAATACTGTTCATATATTCAGCATTCGTCAAATACTTGAGAAAAAATGGGAATACAATGAGACAGTGCAACAGCTATTTATAGACTTCAAGAAAGCCTATGATTCAGTTAGGAGGGAGGCCTTGTATAATATTCTCACTGAGTTTGGTATCCCCATGAAACTAGTAAGGTTAATAAAAATGTGCCTAAGTGCAACCTTGCAGAGTTTGGGTAGGCAAACATCTGTCTGACAAGTTTCCTATTAAGAATGGCTTGAAACAAGGAGATGCTCTGTCGCCATTGCTTTTCAACTTCGCTTTAGAATATGCCATTAGGAAGGTTCAGACAAACCAGGAGGTCTTCAAATTGAATGGTACACATCAGCTTTTGGTTTATGGTGCTGATGTTAACATATTGGGCGGAAGCATACATAGGGTAAAGAAATATGAACAAGATTTATTGATTGCTGGTAAGGAGATTGGTCCAGAAGTAAATGTCGAGAGAACTATGTACATGGTCATGTCTCGAAATCAGAACGCACGACACAGTTACAATATAAAAATAGACAATAAATCCTTTGAAAGGGTGGAAGAATTCAAATTGTAGGGAGCAACCCTAACGAATCGAAACTCCATTCATGAAGAAATTAAGAGCAGATGGAAGTCGGGGAATGCTTGCTATCTTTCGGTGCACAATGTTTTGTCTTCCAGGTTGCTTTCTAAAACACAGAGAACAGGGTATACAGAATTATAATTTTGCTGTTGCTCTGTATGGGTGTGAAACTTGGGCTCTCACACTGAGGGAGGAATAAAGACTAAGGTTGTTGGAGAATAGGGTGCTGAGGAGGATATTTGGGCCTAAGTGAGACGAGATGACAGGGGATTGGAGAAGACTGCTAACGAGGAACTTAATGATATGTGCTCACCACCAAATATTATTCGGGTAATCAAATCGAGAAGAATGAGACACGTAGCAGGCACGGAGGAAAATAGAGGTCCATACAAGATTTTGGTGTAGAGACCAGAGGGAAGGCGACCAGTTGGAAGACCCAGGAGTAGATGGGAGAATAATATTAAAATGGATCTTCAAGAACTGGCACGTTGGCATGGACTGGATTGAGCTGGCTCAGGATAGGGAAAGGTAGAGGGATCTTGTGAATGCGGTAATGAAGCTGCGGGTTCCATAAAATGCAGAGAATTTATTGACTAGCTGAGAAACTGTTAGCTTCCCAAGATGGCCTCTGTTCAATGGACTTACTCAGATACATTAAAAATGTGTGATGTGCACACATTGGGCTGGAATTGTATACAAGGGTCATGGATCGTTTGCAGATCTCGTCCTTGCGTTTTTGCATTTGTGGCACACTGGTTGGTATGTGTGTGAATGGTTGCGAGTTCCTCAGTACACGGTATGAAACATATATAAAAAACACAGAATTCCTTTCACACTTCTATCGCCAACTTTTTCTTACGCAAACCCACTTAAACGATTACATTACGCACAAACTGAAAATCCAACATCTGCTTTTTACTGGGACAAGTTTCCACACACAAAGGATTAATTACTGGCATCACAAAATTAGTGTCGTGCTTCGTACAAAGTTTTTCAGAATATGGTACAAACTCACAACGTACCGTGCTTATCTCCAATTATCAAGAAACTACTAAATTAAGAATTCTGAAGTACTAACTTCCAGCTACCATTAATAATGCAGCTTAACACAGTATCGATCACTGTCGGTCGGGGAAATCGTTACCACCATTTGAAGCGCTCAGTGCCATGCGTAACGTTCTGACTTACAGTCGTGCTGAAGCACTCGGAACGTAATAACTATTCACGGACGCGAACTGGACAGAATTTTAAACAGTATTTAAAGCTTCAAGTTACTTTACTCTCAAGCAAATTATCTCTATATGGAGGGCGAAGACAAGAAAGTAAATGAACTCTTACAGAGGCGTTTCGGTTGGATTAATTTCTTCTTCAGATTAGCGGGAGTTCCGCTTCAGATGAAGGAAATATCGACTGTCTACGCTATCTATATGATAACAGTGGCTTTCTCTTGTTTCACTACATTTGTAGGGATGTTTGTTGATGTGTACATACACAGGGATGATTTGGGACGTGCCATGACAAATATTCGTTTGATGTTTCTAATTACTAACTCTATATGGATTTATCTCTACAGCAGGTACGTATGAGCACTGGCATCACATTTGCAGCATCACACGTATTTTTTAAAAATTCATCAATCTTAAGCAATGAAAAAAGTCGACACACATGTGCTATATTCAAGAAGGCGTTACTCGCAAAGAATGCTGTTTATTCCATGCATCACTACGTTATGCTCTGCTAAGTACTCTCAAAGCTAAAGTGGTAAGAGATTTTATTGAAAAATTAAAGAATACTGGGACAACACGGTGTTTTAATTGAGGCTATGTCTACAGCACTGTGAGAAATATGTCAGAGTAGGAAAATACATCGTAGGCGGGACTGTAAATTTATCCTAAACTGGCTGTACGTTATTAGGCTAAGCAATAAGAAAACGATGGTTCTAAACAGAAGAAATGTGGAAATAAAGTGCTAGACTTAGGTAACACTAACCAATTTACGGTCCGGCGTAAGTACAGAAACGTATAAGAAGTAGAAATTACTGACCTATATTTACGAGAGGAAAGTTAGTTTTGGCCTTCAGAAACTTTTAATAAGAACTAATTGCTCATACTTTCACAGCAGGATATCGAAAGCTTCGCCTTATTCTTAGGCAAGTTTTACACATCTACTGAACTTTCTATCGTGATTTGGTTTCTTTGTCTCAGACTGCGACAGCACAGTATTGAACGTGCGATGGACCTAACAGACAGCTTCACGTGGGAAGATCTGCCGAACAGAGACGCAGAAACCGGACACTTGACAGCGGCAGGATGGATCCCGCGGATAAAGATGTACAGTACTCGTGCAGCTGTTGCAACCTGGTCATATCATATCGTCCAATCAGGAATCCGCATTGTAAGAAATCATGAAACGATGATAGCTTCATGGTATCCTTTCGACTGGACTATTTCACCCTTCTTTGAACTGGTTAACATCTCACAGGTAAAAATTTCCTTCGATTACGAAAGACACAACACTCACCTACTCTGATCTTATACTTTTCATCAATTATGGTATCTTTATGTTATTTTCGTATGATTTTTAATTTAATTTTTTATTTTCCACCGACACTCTCAATGAAAACAGAATAGCCAGTGTTTCGGGAGGAGAAATGCGCATCGTCAATTCAGTAAAAATATTGGGGGTTAACCGCTGCATAAATTGTTGGTCTAATGTCACGTCATACTGTAAAGAGATAATTATGAAAGCAGATATGCTGGAGATAGATGTGAGAGAAACAGATCATTCTATGTATGAATACCCCACGTGACATTCAAAATAACCTCGGCCAAAAAAAAACCCAATTGCCTTATCTTTGCAGTACATCACCCAGTCCTCCTCGAATATTAACAACCCACATTTATCTACATCAACCAAATGTCGAGCACTATTTTTTATATTTGCTACACCGCAAAAGACGAAGCAACGAACAACAGCAAGGCGCACTGTGAGTAAAGAAATTTTCAGCGCGTACCATATGCCATGTTGCTATCTGGCAGTTCGCCGCACATTGTAGGTACTGCAACAATGTAACAAAAGACCTAACTTTGAAACTAAATTAGAAATTCTTAAAATGAAGTCACTGTACACACAAGAAAATACTGTGTTCCACACTATGGCTTGTAAAAGAATACATCAGACACATTTATTTCTTAGAAAAATTGTTTAGGACAATAGGCTGAATCCCTAAGTACGTCTCCATCGTCTTACATCCACTGTTGTGTGTCTGTTTCATATTCCCATACTCATGTATCTTTGCTTCATTTTCTTTGACGAACGCAATTAAAGCAATTATATTCGTGAAAATATAGAGATATAAAATACATTAAGAAGCGCTTCCAACATGATTTCGTTTCGAGACAACACAGTTCCAAATGCAATTAAAAAAACGTAATGTAATTGTCTCTTTGGGTGTATTTACATCCCTAAACAGATCTGATAATTTGAAGGGATAAAATTCGGCGTCAAAACCCACGTAAAACGAGCAGTCCTGAAGGTCATCAGTTTACTAACTCCTCGAAGGCCTCAATTTAAAATATGCCTGATTTGTAATTATTCACTTCGTTACAGTGTTTTACATCAGCAGTAATACTAGGAACAATCTATGCTTTAGTGTCCCTCTGTACCACACTGATCGCCGTGGCCTGCACTCAGTTCGAGAAGCTAAAGGCGGCCATATTGAATATCAGACAGGAACACATCCCGCCTTACCACGGGCAGGAAGATGAACAGGTTCATACAGCTGCAGACCGTGACTTGCAAGCTAAGTTAAATGCGTGCATTCGACAGCATCAGGACATAATGGTGTAAGTACATATGAAATTGTCTGGCATATTAATTGAACTACATATGGAAAAGAAGTATTTATAGTGTCGTTACTAATCCTCATTACAGAAAGCAAAACAGAAACCCCCATCAAATCAGCCTGTCTAAAATTATTTCTTATAGGTGCAATAAACATAGCCTAATGTGACACAATTGAAACGTAGAGTAAAAATGCCCTGTACAAACGTTTCTTCCCCTCAGTAAACTCATTATGGCTTTCCTCATCTACAGGTTCATGCAGCAACTGGAAGACGCACTGAATATCGGCCTGTGCGGCAACTTTCTGATTTCACTGGCCATAATGTGCTTCAATGCTTTTTCTGTAGTCACGGTACAGTATACGAATTTTTGCATGACGTAACACTAAAACACAACCGTGTTCTGGAATGTGACGCCGTACGGTCTGGTAGGTGTGACTCAACATGCTAACTCAAGTTTTCACGCAAACATATTCATTACACTAAAGAAGTACAAGAAAGTACCAAAGAAACACACAGCTGTTTTAAGCCCTCGTATTTAACACACTACATTGTTTATATTCAAAGTTGACCCCAATCATGACGTTATCTTGCAACGTGATTTATTACACATACTTTATATTACATTTTAACCCCTTAAACTCTGATTATGGAGTGAGATTAGCCTTAGTACCGCGCTCTATTAACTGTGTTAATGAATAAAACAGATGTGCTAACCAGAACAATAACTTTGATGTTTTTCGTCCCGTTGTGCTTAAAACAAATTAATAAGAAGTCCGTCTGACACAACTTTTGTTATTTATTTCTTTACTGCATGTGGTCGGAAATCGGCTACATGTTTCGACTGTTCATGCTGTCACCTTCATGCCATTCTGAATTTCCAGGGCATTTCATCTGTTATTTGCTTTAAACGTACCGACGTGCAAACTGCGTCTCTCATTTACTGAAGCAGAAATTTCAGTATCAATCCATATAGCACCTTCGGCAAAACAAACGCATGTATATGTATTTATATGTGTCTGTATGTGTGTTATCGCTGAAGCGTGAAATCCGTTATTTCTTGAAGTAAGCCTACCTTCTTATTTTTCACAGTAATGAGGATGGGACTTCAAAGTTTATAATCACAGACTATTCAAGACTCAGTATTTATTCCACAAAATCACCAACTGCCCCCTGATCAAGTTTACAATGACGGATCACTCAACACTTAACTAGTCATTTTACGGAATAACGACTGCGAACCCATTAGGGTATCGAACGAAGATACTTGCAGCACGTTAAAGTAATTATTTCATACAATAACTACAGATTCAACTTAAAGCTGGAAATAAGGAAACACAGAACAGTTTACATTGTTATTAAGCAGAACATGTTTCCGCCCTTGGATAAATTAACGAATGAACTGACACCAATTGCAGCTTACTATGAGGATTCATTCCACAATTTAACTGGTGACTTCATACGATAACAACACATTTAACTGACTAATGGGCTAACGTCAGTTAGAGTAGAACTTTATCTGGTAACAGCTGCAGAATGGTATGAGGAAAAGTTCAACGCTTTTTTGGTGTCGGTGGTTACCGCAAGCGCCGATCCCAGTGGCCGCGCGGTCTAATGTGTAGATCGCTTGCCAGGATTGCGGGCTCGGATCCCGCCGGGGCATACACATATATCTCTCGTGAGCGTTGCGTTTTGTCAGGTAGAAGTATCTGCACATGCACACACATATATATATACAGCATATGCTATTCTAATAACGAAGAGAATAAACCAAAACCAGTTCAATTTTCATGTCATAAGACACGGCTCGGTTCGTGATATGTAGTCACTGTATTTACTTATCCCTATCTTATTATACACGTACTAATAAAATGTACTGCGTATAATGTTGAGAAGAAACCAACATCAAGAAATATAAACGTAAACTTATGTGTCATCATCCAGTTGCGTTTTAAATACAATTTATTTATATATTCAGACTAACACAATTAACAAGAGTACTGTATATTCTTGACGTCCCCTACAACACGTTTCGGCTGACTTTTACGGCCACCATTACTCTGAGCAATACAAACATATAAAGAAAGGGATTCAGCCGCTTATTTTGATTTACACACTTCTTAATTTTTACCTTATTTAAATATTATCCCACTATTTGGAATAATAATTTCACTAGTGATTCTGGCATCCACTGTATGTAGAGGAGAGGACTCTACCTCATATACCTACGTTATCGTTTATGCAAACTGTGCTGCTGCTGGAAGATGGCCATCAAAATCGGCCGAAAGACGTTGTACTGAACATAAAGCATTCAAAGTATTCTTATTAGTTGTGTTAGTCTGCAAATATAATAAATTCTATGCAAACATATATACCTACACTTTCTGCATCACGTAAGTTCTTTAAAGCCCGATTCCCAACTTACTGTCATCCAACTTACTCTGTCTTATACTAGCATATTACAAATGTTAATAACATTTCAGTTTTCTAAAATTATGAACAAGAAAAACACATCTAAATATCAGGCCTTCGAGATAACATCTACAGTCAAACGAGAGACCACCAGAAACCGATACATACAAACCGTCTCCTCCAAGAAGTGCCTACAATGCTTTTATGTTTTAATATTTTGAAAAGTATTATTCAATATATTCATTTATTCTGCTTTTTAAGAAAAATTCAAAGATAAGTAGTTTTATAGATTTCATTCCCAAGGACGTCTATATTATGGATATTTCTATATCACACCTGTGTGAAGTTTTAAGATCTCAATCCTATACAACGGTGAGTCTTTTCATTTTTATTTTGTAAACAGTATGACGATGACAGTAATGGCGGAAACATGCTGCTGATTTTACGGAAAATAAATTCAATTTTCGTGTTTGGACTGGAATTTTATACTTCTGAATATTCAAAACACAAAAGGGGATGAGTTGTGTTTATATTTATAATGTCAGGTTGTAGATACTGGGACTTCAAGCCTTGGATTATTACTGATAAAGCTGGCTGGTACTTTGAAAGTTCGAAACTAAGTAATATTGTTTATAAAACTAGACATAAAGACTGCGAACTCTTAAAGATATTGCGAGATCCGTTGCAATATTCCGAATTCATTGACTCAACTGCCGCATATAGTTATAAAGTAGGGATGTTAGTGCTAGGACTAGTTTCTGAAAGTCGCTTTCAAGATCCCTGCATGACTAAATTTTTAAAGCCGCAGCGTTATTTCTCAGTGAGATAGCACGGTAGCATTTAGACAGTATACCGACACTCGAGAATGAGGATTAGGTAATCCACATAAATTACGTAAGTATTCTGCATTAAGGTTTGAGTCGGTTGTACAGAACCGTATGGGAATCGTAGTTCCACTGCCTTCCAACGAAGTTATCAACAGAGACCCTTCTGAAAATGATTTTTGTCCACTTCTCAAACAAATGATAAATGAAGACACACTGTTACTTTATTCGTCACATTGCTACAGCACACTTGACTAATGGGTCGCTGCTGGCATTACGAAAGCTGTTTCATAAACGATTAATCGATCAACATCAGAGCTCTCCAGATCCAAACCCGTGTCACTTTCAATTGCCGGGCATGCATAACAACAAATTTTATGTCACAAACTCGGAAGTCAGCTCGAAAATTTCCCAGGGATTTACTGATATTTGAGGACCGCCTGCAAGCAAAGGATTTCACATTGTACATATCCTTTGATTTAAGACATGAATATTCAATTTGTACTGAGTAGTGGTCAGACACACGCGTTAGCAGATACTAGCAGGAAGCACCTTTGCAGGTAATCGGCTACTATGCAGAGATTAGCTTGGGGAACTTGCAACAGTCGTATACCGTGTCAGAAAAACAAAACATATATAAAATAAAAAAAACATATGCACATTAGTCTAATTTGTATTATATTATCAACAGGTTTATTGTTTGAAATATTTCATTGTTTTGTTCTGCTTCTCATATTATGAAAAATTTTTGCAGAACTGGGGAGATTATGCGGATATGAGTCAGAGCCTGGTAATTTATATAGAGTACGCTGCTGAAGTGCTAGTCATCTGTTGGTGTGGAACTCAGCTGACTGACCAGGTAAGGAAAAATGGTTCATTTTTATACTTAAAACTTTACGTACATAATGCACAGCAGCCGCCAAAGATTAGACACTTATGGCTTCTTTAGAAGAGTGAGTATTCCTGTCTACGTATTATCCGGGCTTCAGCATTGAGTTCTAATGTCAATAACTGAAACCAGGGTTTAACATTTCATAATACCCTTAACGCAACTGCTGGGTTTACAGTTCTTTACACCGCTCAAAATTTTTACATACGTATTCGCACCTGGTTGGTCGGCCAGTACTGATAATTACCACTTCTTTGCCGAAAAGTAAGTTCTGTTTACGTAGAGTAAAAGCCTTACAAGTTCGCTACCTAAAAGTTTACAAGGAAATGCACTGAAGTCAAGCCTTAACTGATGTATGACAAGGCACTCTGTCCCCAGATACCATAAAGATGATCGCATATGGCAATTACTTTCCCCCTGGTGCATGAACAACAGAAAGTGTCAGGTAGAGACTGCCCCGGCTTATACATTATAACTTCTAATGGTTGGACATTGTCCTTGGGAAAGCCATACAAAGTGCAAAATTTACAAGTCCCCTTGGCCTCTCGTGTACAAAATTCTATCAAATTACGTACGCAGTCGTCATGTC
>BLKM01000787.1:0-37206 GCA_013340265.1 Coptotermes formosanus | reverse complement strand
TGTTTAGACAACATGGACAAGAGCAACTGTTTTGCCTGCATCATTGCAAAGCTATCTCAACCTCGTAAATAAAAAATTTCCCTTATGTCAGGTGGCCTTCGGTACGAGAGTTACTAGCTTTCAACTGAGAGGAGCTTTTCTTCTCTCAAGAACAGCTTCGTCAAGGACCACATCTGATCCAGATAGGCGAGTCAAATGATTTGTCTCGCGAAATGAATCTTTCAAAGCAACAAGCAAGAATTCTAGAATCAAGGCTGCTGCATTGGATCTTGCTGACTAAAGAGACGAGACGATCGCTATTCAGAAAAATGTTTCCGATATTACAGAATGCAGGATTGTCTTTACGCTTCCTGTAATGTAACGGCCGGATGGAAGAACTGGGATTGTCACATGATCTTTAAGTTGGGAGGCTTTGCAATGATGCATCGAAACTAAGCTTGAAAGAAGTTTTGTTACATAGTGGGAAAGTGAAACATAGATGGCTGTAGCCCGCTCAGTGGCTAAGAAAGAATCATTTGAAATTAGGCCACTGGTACTGTATGCAGTCAATTACAGGAAGCACTGTTGACAGATATGTGGGGGATCGGCTGGATTTTTACTGGGACAACAGGCGGGATACAGGAAGTATTGCTGTTTTCTGTGCTTGTGGGACAGTCCAACGGCAGAAAAACATTGCACTCTCTGAAGGTCTGGTCAGCCAGAAAAGACTTTGTTCTCGGAAAACATACTGTTAAGAACGCTGTCTTCGTGAACCCCGGGAAGATGTTTCTGCCGTCACTAAACATAAAGATGTGGTTTATAAAGCATTTTGTAACAGCCTTGAAAACCGCGGTGAAGGTTTCCTCTACCAGTAACTTTACAAATCTTAGTGGTTAGGGCTTCTATTTTTGAAGTTAGGTTCGAAAGGGACTTGAACTTGATCAAGCTGACTGTGCGTAAATCTTTCAGATCATTGGTTTGTGGCTTTCTGGGCAAAAAAAAAAAAAAAGAGATAATTACTTCCAAAGCCATAACGAGTCTGTGTCAGAACTACCAGACTTCAGGATGCCGGATGTCACGGAAAATTCCCTTCTTCACACTCACCTCAGCTCCTTTCCTGACAAGTTGGGTGCCGCTAGTGACAAACGGTTTCGTCAGGATATAGCCAGAATGGAGCATCGGTATTCGGGAATGTAGGATCCGGCTATTATTGGGGATTGCTGCTCATTTCTCCATACGGAAAATGAAACTTCGCATAAAAGGAGAGAGTAAGAGTAAGATAATAGAACTTAGGATTTTTAAGTAGTTCTTTTGACGTGGTATTTGAATCAGTGCAAAATTAATTTAATATTATATTTATGTGCATACATTAAAATTATTGTTTTGTGCATATTCTGGGTTGCTCGTACCAATTTCCATGCACGATATGTATGTTTATTGCTCTCAAACACTTTATTCCTTCAACATAAGGTCTGCTGTAATTACTCTGGGTCGATTATCTTCACAGACACATATTTGTCTGTTCGTTAATGCGTCCAGACCAGCTGCGGGCTCCATCCGTCATCCTATTTAGTGGGTGTCGTCTGTTATTTCTCCGATGGTAAAGCGGCTGTGGTGTGAAGCTCACCACTCGCCTCTAACTTGTACCGGTGTTGATAATAAGTGTATCTATATCTCCGCATTCCCATAAGCCCTCATGCCTTTCACGGGGACAAATTTACGTTTATACGACGTAAATGTGTTCGTGTTGTATATAGTGCTAGTATGTATCGACAGTCATAGCTAAGTACCTGTATGAAGTACATGAGGGGACATCACATAAACGTGGCTACTAAATATGTAAGAAAAAATTTTATGTTGAAAGAGAAAGTGGTATCCGTACGAGTGTTTCGGAAAGAGGGCAGTAGATAATTCGAGAATGCAAATTCTACACAAAACTGGCTACGAACTTTCGTGAGTGAATTGATTTCAAGTGCGTTCTAATTATCTATATAAGTAATAGCAAGATAAGGCGCTGAATCAGCGTCGCTCATAGTGACTACAACACCGCAGAATAGTGACGTAACCAGGGCCGGCCCAACACATGTGGGCACCTTGGGCAGCCTATAATTTGGAGCCACTAAAACCGATGTTCTTTTAACTTTTCGGTCTAGGACACAGCTGGCGAATATTTATGACACCGCATTCCCAAAATCGCGGACAATTTTCGAATAAATATTTTCTCCTGTGGAAACCAGAGTTTAATAGCATAATATTTCCGATGATTCCCATGACGTCTTATCGCCGCTTGTAGGTTGGTGCCCCGGACAGCTGGCCGGCTGGCCTGGCCCTTAGTCACACCATGGCCGTAAAGGAAGATTGTCCTTTTTTAATAATGCATTCTGCGCAATATGATACAAAATATACCAAGAAAGCACATATTTAAAGAGCTATTTATTGAAGATATGAAATGTTTCGGCAGGCTGTATTCATAAGGAATTTAATGAGCAGATGTGGCGGCAAGCCGAAACATGTTGCATATCGTCTATTCACGCTTATAAATGTATAATTTGTTGGTGTCTTATAGCATTATTTATTCGTCCACAGTCATGATGGGTTATGAACCGCTGGAGGAAATTTCCTTTTCTTTCGAATTTAAGATGACGTTAATCATATCTTATTGCCCAATACGCGAGGACCCTGATGTCAGTGTTGTCAGTAACAGGCAGTTTTGTTGTAGTACATACATTCAGCATGGTCACATTTGACACCGGAACAAACTTTCCAGCTGTCAGTTGGAACCCCTTGTTAGCTGTAGCGATGATGAACATCAGACATCGCTGAAATGGGACAGGCGTTCCCACCCAGTCGCAACCCCAGGCTGCGTCTGTCACACTTTCCGCCTGAAACATTTGACAGTTAACGATTTAAGACCCTTTGAACGGTGAGGCCGTGCATTAGATATAGCAGCTCCCTGGCAAGCAGAGAGTTTTGCGAGATATTAGGATTCCGAAAACTGTGATTTTGTGACATGGTTTGGAGGAATAATATCATGCTAAAATGCTTTTGCCGTCTGTTCATGTCCTTATGTATTTCTTTCTCATGCCCATGATGGTTTTAAATGGGCTTTTGCTTAGTTGTGATCGAGCATGTAGTGCCAACCATTGCAGTTTCTGAAACTGTTACCGTCATGTAGGTAATATGCAACCTGTAGTTTTGCTTAAGAATTGTGTAATACTGTAACTGTTATTCATGCAAAGTGAATACTCGTTTGCTTTGTAATTGATAACCACACATTTGTTTTTGATTGGCTTCTTTTTATGAAAGTGACATCTAGAAAGTCAGAGACAATTTACGGGTGCCTAAGGCCGACTTAATTTTGCCAAATTTTCTTTCAATTCTGTAGTTTCCATTTTACTAGAAATTGAGAATCCTTAATTGTAAGGCTGAAATGTCCATTATTGCTACATGTTACTCTTCATATTCTCTAAGACCATTAAGTTTTAAGGTCACATTCTAATCATTAATTATATTAGGGAGGGGAAGTGTGTGTAATGCCGATTCTAGTGACAGAGCGGTCTAAGGCGTGGGTCTGCAGCCGAGCGCTTGCTTGGATCGTGGGTTCGAATCCCGTCGGGGGCATGGGCGTTTGTCCCTTTGAGTGTTTGTGTTGTCAGGTAGAGGTCTCTGCGACAGGCCGATTCCTCTTCCAGAGGGTTCACACCGACTGTGGTGTGTGCCTGAGTGTGATCACGTGAAAGTAAATAACCTCGATACCTACTGTGAGTAGGTAGAAGAAGTAAGGGCTATGAAATGTTTGTAATGGTAGTATCAGTGAAATCTAAATTCATATATCTGACAAATGTATTTTTCTTCGGTCCTAATTTAAAGTAACTGCGTTGTTAGGTATAGGAATTCTTAATAAATTTTATATTTTGTGTGACTGACACCTAGGATGTAAAATATTTAAAATCATACTATCAAGCTGGTGCCAAAAAATTACAGCCGTACTTAAAAATATGTATGTTGTTTGCTACGAAACGAAAATTGATACTCATATTTGTGTGACTGACACGTTTTACTCCTATATGTACATGTACTTGTACATGATGTTTTAATAATAATAATAATAATAATAATAATAATAATAATAATATTAGTAAGGAAATAAGGGTAAAATTAGACAGTGAACTCTGGTATGAGCATGTACCAAAGTCAGTAGAAACAAGTCAAGAGGGCAAGGTCACCATATTGTGGAATCAACAAGTGCAAACCGACAGAAAGAGCCCAACAATAAACCAGACATCATAATCGAGGACAATGAAAAAGGAACTTGTATGATAATTGATGTAGCAATCCCGGGAGACAGAAATGTGATAAAGAAAGAAGAAGAGAATATTCTAAAATATAAAGACCTCGTAATAGAAATACAGCGCATGTGGAATGTAAAAACAAAGGTGACGCCAGTAAAAATAGGGGCAACTAGAATCATGTCAAAATCCTTCAGACAATACTTAGGCAGCGTACCGGGAAAGCACGATATCAAGGAACTACAGAAAACGGCTATATTGGGCACAGCACACACACTGCGGAAAGTGCTAATGTAGAAGCACGAAAGAGTTAGTATTGAAGACAACGTTATATGTACCATTAACAGTATGCGCAGAATAGC
This sequence comes from Coptotermes formosanus, assembly GCA_013340265.1. NCBI lineage: Eukaryota > Metazoa > Arthropoda > Insecta > Blattodea > Rhinotermitidae > Coptotermes > Coptotermes formosanus. The sequence continues at coordinate 32,576 of BLKM01000787.1, read as the reverse complement.
TGCGACACTGTATACCCTAGAAATATGGCTTGTTTCAAGTGTATCATTGCGAATACCCTGCATAAAGGAGATAATGTAATAATAATAATAATAATAATAAACCTTTCTCTCTTACATGCTTTGTCAGCTGAGTTCCAAACCAGCAGATGAGAAGCACGTCACTAGCGTACGTCGTATAAATTATCATTGCTTGAATCTTACCCACGTGACCTCCCCAGTTCTGCAATAAAAGTATTTCATAAAACTAGCAGAAAAGTAAGTAATGAAAAGATTTTAAAAAATGCCTACAGAAAAAAAGGGAACAAAAATTAAATTAATCTGGGTATGTACTTTATATTCATCGACATTTTCATTATATTACACTCCATAGATCCGGCAGAAGATTCTCCTGCTAAACCCGTGACTGTATTCGAGAAACCGCCAGACTTTCTGCCTGCTGGTAACAGCGAACAGTTAGTAGTTATCCTTACTACTCGATATTACCTTGGCAGTAGTTTCCTCCTTAAATCACTGCTTGCAGGGAACTTCTCGTGCCATCAACATATTGTGATACAGGCTATGTGACACCGTCTACGGACGCGGCACGAGTGGAATTCCTCGCTTCTCCAGTGCATATATCTTTTAACTTAATCCAATCCACCTGGGGTTCAAATACGTGCAATTGATGTCTGTTCGCCACTACTTGGCTAATAGTATCATCAGCCGACGAAAACACGTAAATTCAACGCTGGGATAACAAGTCCACCGTCGATGTCGAGGACCCTGTATCAGGAAACAGCATCCAACAGCGAAACCACCGTGTCTACAACTGTTTACACTAGGTTGTGTGTTCACTTTCTGATGCAATCTTTATGTTGCCTGGAGGTGGAAGTTATATATGTGGATAAACAGAAGCTAGACGACGTGTGAAATAATAGATGTGAAGTGCTAGTGGTGGAAGTGTTTCTAACAACTGTTTTTAACAGGCTTTTATTCCCTTCTTATGTAAAGACTATAACAGTACGTTTTAACTAATAATATCCATGGTAACAATTGTGGTGTAATTATGAATTTTAATTAGATATTACACTAAAAAGTTTTCCATGTTCTACTGAGATGTCCCCGAAGATGATGAGTTAATCATCGAAACATGTCGGACTTTGTAAATTGACGTCTTAAAATAAATAAGCAATACTCTGTGTTTGAGTTGGTTACATATCTATATCATATACCAACACGGAATGGAAAATGTTAAAATGTTAAAATTAAAAATATTATGATATAATAGACGAAGCTTCTTGGGAAATATATGAAATGCCTCGTGGATTTTTGACATAAGCTTTGCCTTAAATCTTGGCCCTCAAAAGTAATATGGGTTTACACACTGTGAGGGTGGAAACAACTGAACGGAAACCTGTCCATGACATACACGTTTTCGGGTAATCCAACAACAACCATTTAGTCTTGTGATCTGTGGCATTGCGAAGAATAAAGTTCGTCTTGCCCGTATTTGTTAACTTTTTTGGAAGACGGTCTAATTATGAAGTTTTTAAAACGCTCGATATTTGTGTTTTTATTTAAAAGATTTGGCCCGATTATTCTCTGGCAGGTAACGGCTAACCAGACACGAAACATAATTTTATTAATTTGTTAGTGCGCTGCCTGAGTATGTAATTTTTTTAACAATAATACTTAATAACAAATCCCTGAATGTGCCAGTCAGTTCTATTACTGTAAGTACAGGCCACCGTGTCTTAGAGGGTCGGCATCTTCATCTTCACATTCGAAAATTATTTCTGTCTTCACGTTAGCATGTGTCCCGTGCTACTGATGTGGTTACTACAGTTTCATAGTTGTACAGGCCTACACTAATCTTTCTACAAATATTTGAATTCGCCAGTATCATCCATCATTTATCGTAGTCAGTCCCACAGGGTCACATTTTAATTTAAACAGGGCGAATCATTTACACAGCATACTTTCTTTCTCATACGTAAGGCTACAGAAATCCGGAACACATTGCATCATTCTAAACTAGCATTTTTCTATCTTCCTCTGTTCCTACGTTTGTCCATGTAAAACAATAATTGTAATATTAATCATTATTATAATTATAATTGGTTTTTTTTCTACTCGTTTAAGTGTAGGACTGACTTACACAACGCATGCGCGGAAATCACATGCAGAGTTTCCGGCAAGTCCATCAAGATCAGCACAATTTTCTTCGGCCCACTTGTTACGTGGAAGGCATTAAATCAAGTGCTGAGCGAATGACTCCAAAAAATTTGGGCGCTATTCATTTTATGCCTCAGATGCTGTTTTTTTCCTTCCCGTCACTCTATCTTTTTTCATTTATTTCTTTTGTCAGGCTGTTCGCTTGACTGTTTTCGTTTTGGTTTTTTCTTTCCTTTTTCTTTCTTAATTGCCTTTTTTTTCTCCAGCTCATTCTTGAAAGAGCTTCAGGCAAATATTTAACTTCCTGCATTACCTTTCTTTCTTGAGTTTAGCTTATTACATGCTACCTGCCACGTAGAATCCGTGCTATTTTCGCCACAGCTTCGCCCGTAATATGGTCACCAGTTTGTTGAATGGTATACGTGTTGAGTCCCTTCATCTTGGCAGTTTTGTCCCCTGTAGGCTGAGGAATGTCCGTGAGTTGAGAAGGCGATTGTTAATTCTATACTTCATAGGCGTAACAATTATTCGTAACACAATTAGTTTCGTTGTTACGTCTGTAATAAGTGTACAAACCATTGGCTGAGTAATAAACCAGCTTTAATTATCCCTGTTCGTCAAATGCATTAAATATTTATCTGCTTCAGTAATATTACTATTCCATTTATTTCGAAAGAGTATTTTCAAAACTGTCACTTCAAAATCACTTTCGCTTAATTTTCTTTTACTATTCTTGTCACGAAATCCAGAAGACTTCTAGACACTTTAGGATGTTTAGCTTTTTCCTGACACGGACATCCTTTCGATACTAAAGGCTGCAGAGTTTTTTCACGTCTTTCTGCTTGCAAGTGCGCTTTCTGGTAATTCTGGAACTGAATATTGGAACTGTGAAGATGTACTGTTTAATCTAGAGTATGGTAAGAAATGATGTAAAATGTGCTGGCCTATCGCCATTGTAAATCTTCGGTTACCTGATTCTTAAAACAGATAAAATCACTGTGTATTTAACAAAATGGCATTTTCAATATATCGATAAAAATTAAGGGTTCTCTTTAACGTATTTTCAGCTCATTAAACACGGGGATATTCACGGTGATTACATATTTAGAACCCAGAACGTTCCGAAGCACAATTGAAATCGTATCACCAACACTGTGCCCTTATCAAATTGTGAACTGATGCGCAGTTTCACAGACACCTGGCTGTGCGTCATACAGTAACACAACTGACTTGGTCTGAGGTCGAACAACGGATTTCAGGACTGTCACACTGAATGCTTTGGTACTATTCGCAACTCAAGCTTACTTCTGTTCCCTCTTTTCGAAGATGTTGCTAGTATAAAGTGTGTTGGAAGTTATGTCGATCAAAGTGTCGTAAATTCGAATGCAAGTAAGCACTTACGTACAGTGGTGATTTCCGTGTCAATAAAGACTCGTATTGAATTTCACTGAATGTATATAAATCAGGAAGTAACAAGGATAAAATGAGGATATTATAAGTCATTTGTGTTATGCTTTTCAATACATGGCTGATGGGGTGGTCTGCATTTTGTTTTCGCAGAAAGCAGATCAGTACGGAAGAGAACAGTGTGTATACTGAGTTGTGTAAATGAAAGTCAAGTTTCATTTACACTTACATTTTCCTTAGTGCTTTATATTTTTCATCTTCCCCATATATTGCATGTGGGTGTTGAGATAGATACTTAGAATGCTGAAATTAACACATAAAGCTGCAAGACGTGTAAGTTTATTTAAGGATTAGTGTTAGGCACCGTACGTGTAAATATAAACAACGAACATCTATTAAACATGAAGAACAAGATCTCTAGTAATGCCAGTATTGTAGGCATACTTACTTAATACATTATAATGACACTACAAGAAGGAAGGGTATCTTCAAAACTTAACATCTTTACATGCACTCCCGTGCAACTGCCAGTAACAAATGTATGTGACCTACCGCAATAGAGAGCATTGTAGGGCTGTTGTTGGCCGGTGTACTGAAAAAATGAACATTGCTGTCTTTTGTGACGAAACAATTAACACAAGTTTGTATGCTACGTGACAACGGACATGTTACGTGATCTCGATACTCGTGTGTAGGAACTGATCGTGTAATTGTATGTTTTAACACAAATTTGTATGCTGCGTGACAAGGGACATGTTACGTGATCTCGATACTCGTGTGTAGGAACTGATCGTGCAATTTTATGTTTTAACACAGATTTGTATGCTACGTGACAAGGGACATGTTACGTGATCTCGATACTCGTGTGTAGGAACTGATCGTGTAATTGTATGTTTTAACACAAATTTGTATGCTACGTGACAAGGGACATGTTACGTGATCTCGATACTCGTGTGTAGGAACTGATCGTGTAACTGTATGTTTGGACTGCATGGGAAGGTTCGCCAGACGGGCTCAGCTGCTCGGGCAAGAGGAGCCATGTTGTCGGTCGTGCTGGTGTGGTTCTAACTGGCAGCAAGTGTAGCCGTTGATTTAATATTGAGTGTTGCATGAAAGTGGTAAGGCTTTTGTTCATTTGAATTGTTCATTATAACACTGTCTTTCTTTCTTAGTCCTTCCCTCTTCTACGTACTTGTTCACAGTAGGTGTCGAAGGTTTTGTAATTTCATGTCATCACACTCAAACACACACCACGGTCGGTAGGACACCTCTGGACGAGGGATCGGCCCATCGCAGTGGCTATTGTCTTCTAGGATGTGACGCCGTGTCTTTTGATACTGAAATTTTAATGTGCTCCGTGAGTTGTGCAGTTCTCACTGCCGCGTCTGTAGATAACCGATAGATGGTCTACCCTGACAATGGAGGCAGCAGGTTGATACATATCTGCTCGACCCCACAGCCCCACACTTCATAAAACTCTTACGTCAAATGTTTCAATCAACAGAATTCCTTATACTGTACCGTAACTGCAGAAAAAGCAGCGAAGCACATTGAGACCAGTAAAATCAGAAAGTGGCCGCACAGAGAGACAGTCAGTGTATCTTCCAGTTGCTGCATGTACCTGTAAATGAGGAAAGGTATATTGAAATTGCTGGAAAATATGTGGTGCGGGGTTTAGTTTACATTGTAGTTGTATGACTGTGGATTAGATTTGTTTAAAGTATCACGAATATTTTCAGAGCGACTGATTTTATGATGCTTTCTTTGATAGACGACATTTTAAATAATTTTTTGCTATTAAAGTTACATGAATGTATGTATCAATCGCAGGTAGTCACTTCCGAACTTACACCAGTATGTCCTGATGATGTTGAATGCACGCATTTAACTTAGCTTGCAAGTCACAGTCTGCAGCTGTATGAACCTGTTCATCTTCCTGCTCGTGGTTAGGCGTGATGTGTTCCTGTCGGATATCCAGTATGGCCGCCTTCAGCTTTTGGCACTGAGTACAGGCCACGGCGATCAGAGTAATACACAGAAGTGGGAAACCGAAGACTATACCCGCTAGTATTACTGATGTCAAGCACTGTGGAGAAATTATGGGAAACAACTGAAATTTATGATAAAATTGGGCCATTAAAGAATGCTGACGAAACTTATTCAAGTCTAAAGTAATCCCTGCGTAAGAGTGACGGCTTTATACAAGACTGTTCTGCTGGATTTCACCCTCCTACACGTTTGTGTTTTGTTTAGGGGATGTAAATTCACATATCGTCAATAAAGTCTTTAATTTTGGGTGTAATTGCATTTGAAAGTGCCTGGACTCGAAATGAAAACATATTGTGAATGTTTTGCGAAGTCTTTCCTGTGTCAGTATTTTAGAAATGTAATTACTTCATATCCTTCCTCTAATTCATTAGGTATTGGGTGATGTGTGAGTACTAGAAATGAACAAAAGAAGTAACATTGGCAGAGAAGGGTTGTACGTAAGTAGAAGGGGAATTGAGCCTATTCTACTACAGGACATTTTAAAAAATGCAGCATATGGTTCACAGGATTCTTTTTGAAGTCAATTTATTGTACAGTTTGCGTTTTATTTTCAGTACTTAATCTTATATTATAATGTTACAATCCCAAGTTCCGAAGAATGGCCGGCAGAATATTATAGCCACGTACGTAATTAGGTAATCCTAGAGTCGCGTGTTGGATATAAAAAAGGGAAATTTAAAGCTGAACAATCTAACATACCGCAGATATATAGGTTCCGAAACAATAGATATTATCGCTTTATTCACGTGTGTCTCTGTCCGTCTCCCTGTTGTTAGTTACTTTTCGTCTTTTGTTGTTTAGGAAAAATATCACGTGATATTCGATGTCTAGCTGTGTACAGAAATGGACGGGAGTGTTAATATTTGGGAGAGATTGAGAAATGTACTTTGCCACATGTGACGATTTAGTGTCGCATTTTTGGACGAGATTGTTTTAAGTGTTCTCGAGTGCATAACAACTTCCTGTCACGTCCACCTGGGCTCACCATGGATAGTTATTGTTGCACATTTCATTCGACTCCACATGAAATTAGTCAATAATACAGCCGATAAATCAAACGGTTTTTACTGCGGCAGCGCTATATGCTCCTACTCAGCAGGTGCTGGTCATAACACAGGCTGTACCAACTGTTTTCTTTGTTTCACTTATTCCTTCAATGCAAATCCCATGATATTTCACCGATTAATGGAAGAGCGCTTCATTCCAAATTCTTTCCAATTACTTATTTTTACCTATCTCATCGTTCACCGCTACTGAGTCTGACAAATTAACACGTAGTGGAAAAACAAGGAAGAACAAATCATATCTGGTAATTCAGACATTTAAATTAAGTGGAATGTAAGAAATGTTTCGAAAAGAATTGTATCTTTCTAAGTAAAAGAAAATGTTACCTGTGAGATGTTAACCAGTTCATAGAACGGTGAAACTGTCCAGTCGAAAGGATACCATGCAATGAACAGCGTTTCGTGATTCGTTACGATGCGGATTGTTGATTGGATCAAGTGAAGTGTTAGGAGCCCTAGACATACTCTCTTACTGAATAGCTTAATCCGCGGGATCCATCCTGCCGCTGTCAAGTGTCCGGTGTCAGCGTCTCTGGTCGGCAGATCTTCCCACGTGAAGCTGTCTGTTAGGTTCATTGCACGTTCAATACTGTGCTGTCGTAATCTGAGACAAAGAAACCACAAAGAAAAGTTTAAGAGTGGTCTAAGAACAACTAGATGGATGTCATACCTTTTTTTTACATTAATGAACAAGTAACCAAATTACCGTTTATAGCACAAATATATGATTATATGTACGCTACTTGTTTCAGTCCCCTTGGATCATCATCAGGCTTTTGTGTAAACATTTTTAAAATGAATGTAATGGCTAAACATGAATATACGCTTTGTTGTGAGATTGCACAATTACATGTCATCTATTAAAATTTCCTCCAGTTTTTATTAATAGCGTCATATTGAATTTTCATGTAAATTGTAAAAACTTCGTTTACTAATATAAAATGTTCTGAGCATATTGGGGTCCAATTGTTTGTGTCGGACTTTTAATTTTTTTAAAGGTTGTGTTGTTCAGTGATGAAATGAGTGAAAGGGTTTCTGTTATTTCGTAAATTCTAATTTTTAAGCACCTTCGCAAAATTTGGTAAAACGCTTGTTAGGTTCATCATGTCTGTCTGCTTGTCCGTCTGTCGGTCCGTCCGCATGGGAGAATTCGGTTGTCACTGGCCGGATTTTCATGAAATTTTATATTTAAATAGTTCTAGAAAATTCATGCCTAACTTTTTTTAGAATAAGGAATGTTTCAGAGAAACGTTTTAGAGAAAACCAAAACATACATTTTGTGTACAGTACCTTTTTCCCGAAAATTGTGCCGTTTTATGAGATAATATGGAAAAATGTGGTGCAGCCAGGGAGGCCGCAGATGGCTATATAACGCTGCGTATAAATGATGCGCTTTGCGTACTGGAATAACTAAGGAAAGATACAGACACACTCCTTATTAAAGAAGGTCATAATAAAGGAATATTCTTTTTTTCAACTTCGCGGTCGTAAGTAGGACAATGCAAATTACTTGGAATATAATTTATTTTAAAATCTCGCACGTGCAATTTGCATAATTCTGTTGCCTGCTAATTAAAACTGTGTGTAAATAGAGGTATGAAGTGCAGTTTATATGAGACTATAATGTCGACTCTGATTAATGTATGTAATTTCATTAGTCATCTCAGTGTTATGAAGAAGTGAACACGGAATGATTCCAGTTAGTTGGAGATTTTGAATTTATCACTCACGACCTAGGTAAGGAGCCAGATAGCTATGTAAGTAGGTAGATAGGTACGTAGGTAGTAGGTAGGTAGGTAGGTAGGTAGTTAGGTAGGTAGGTAGTAGGTAGGCAGGCAGGTAGGCAGACAGGTAGGCAGCTAGATAGGTAGGTACGTGGGTAGGCACGTAGGCAGCCAGGTAGGCAGTTTGATAGGTATGTAGGTAGGTAGGTAGGCAGTCAGGTAGACAGGTAGGTAGGTAGGTAGGTAGGTAGGTAGGCAGGCAGGCAAGTAAGCAGACGCATAGGCAGCTACATAGGTAGGTAGGTAGGTAGGTAGGTAGGTAGGTAGGTAGGTAGGTAGGTAGGTAGGTAGGTAGGTAGGTAGGTAGGTAGGATGAATCCATGGATGGATAGGTGTGTGAGTGAATGTATGGATGGATCGATGGACGGACGGAGAAAGGCAGACAAACAGATCGATTATGAATATACCTACAAAATCTTTCTGACGTATTTTTTGTAAGACTGCAGTAGCAAATTATTTCGACAGTGTTAAACGTTTGAGGTTAGAATGACGCATGTAAAACACACACACACACACACACACACACAAAATCAACGTAGACGTATAAGTAATTATAGGAAGGAGGCTTCAGTTTTGGGTACGGACTTCGTTGTTATTGGAGCCTATATAATGGTACGTGATCTGTGACAGTAGTGCAGTAATTTAGTCTTCTTTCTGTGTCACGTTCGTATGCAGATTAGTTTTCCTCGCTTCCATTAGTTTCAAACTTTGCGAGGAAAAATAATTCCTGGCAAAAAATGAGCAATCGCTACAAGCCGTCGTATCATTAATATCAGTGCACTGGTTTCGTCCGTCGCCTGGGGTTGAAGGTGGAAGATTTGGAAACTGAAAGTTGCTAGTTTCCCTATCGCTTTCGCACTTTCTCTTCGTTTCGCGCTTTCCAAATACGTTTTAAGTGTATAATTTCTTCTTATTAAATTCATAATTTTTCTTATTATTCTCTTTCCGTTATGTAACAACACAGTCTTCATCCTGTGTCACATTTGTTTGCAGCTTGATTCTCCTAACACGGTCAGTGCACGATCGGGTCTTCTCAGAATGGTTTTAAACACTTTGAGAACAAGACATTTTAACAAAGCAAAATTAATCATCGCTGCTATTCCACACTCAAAAATTACAGACAAAACCTACAGTGCAGTTTTCTCTATTCCTGACCACTGTCTTCTGTCCATTCCATCCTATACTTCTACGTAGCCTAGGGGTTAATTTGTCGGATTTATAATTAGAAGGTTGCGAATTCGGTTGTCGTTGTCGCAACCTATTTTATGTGCGTTCGCAAAATTGCGAAGGGCGACGTCTAGCTTCATCGTATCTGTCTGTCTGTCCATCCGTCCGTCCGTCCGTCCGTCCGTCCGCGTAGAACAACTCGGCGCCCACTGGACGGAGTTTCATGAAATTTTATATTTGCGTATTTTTAGAAGAAAGTCGAGACAATTCAAGTTTTCTTAATATCTGACAAGAATAACGGGTACTTCACATGAAGTCCTATGTATCTTTATGAAAACATCTTGCTCAGTTCTTCTTAGAATGAGAAACGCTTCCCAAAAACGTTGTAGAGAAAATCAAAGCACATATTTTATGTTCAATAAACTTTTTCCGAATATCGTGCCTTTTCTAACATAATGTGGATAAATACGGTAGAGCCAGGCAGGCAACAAATGACAATATAATACGGCTCACACGCATTGCGTGCCGGGTAACTAAGGCTACAGACACACTCAGAATATGTAATACTTATTGCTGTTCCATGGCAACAATGGTTACGCGAACGCGCCTCAATGTTATGTTTATACGTACATTGGCTCTCTTGTTTTGTATCCAATGACGAATTTTCTGTGTTTTGTAGATACTAGTTCTGGATCGCTAATAACAGTAGACTGTAATCTTGATTTAGAAAGCTTTAAAATACGACATTCCAACAAGGAAACAAACACATTTTTACACAAATTAAAGAACTAGTATAATAAGAAAACGAAAGGTGGAGCTATCCCATTACAGGCCTGGGCAGGCCCTGAGGGTTCCAGGAGGTTGAGACTCCCAGATTTCAAGACAGTCGGCACATGAAGGTGGTAAGGTTGTCAGCCATACGCACCGGCTGTCTTTACCCCCCAGGAAATATTGCTGGTACTCATTTCTGTTACAGGCTCTGGGTATAATAAGAAAAACATAAATGTATTTACGGTAGGTCCAATTACCATAACAACTAAATATTTTAAGTATTTAAAATGTTAGGAGACAACAGAAATATAACGTACGTTCACTCAATTACTTTTATAACCTCAAAGTAAGAATTCTTATAAGGTACATTAAAATTTCTTCACTTGAAACTTTCCAGTTTGCTGTTGTTACAGATCCAAAGTTGTATCTCCAATAAAGGAAAACTTCATCATCATATACAGAAAAGTAAAAGTAACTAACGAATACGTACACTTCTCACGCCTTTCAACTTTGAAGCACACAACATTTAACAAAATTAAAAGGCCTATACGAACAACTGCACCCTAACTTCGGAAACTTTTCGTTTTAGTAATTGATGTTGTTATTAAAAAACACAACAAACCGAACTTTTATGAATAGCTACTATGAAGGTGTCAATAAAGTTTTCAGAAAAAATTGTAACAAACGACAGGAAAGGGTGAGGTCTCACAAACTGTATAATCTTATTTACGCTCTTCCCTTTAGTGTCAAAATATTTATACAATAGCATGATGATGGCTGAAGAGGACCGAAACATGTACCTTACTTAGAGTAATAAAAATCAATTGTTTCATACGGAAAATTCGCTGCTTTTTACTCAAAAGGCAGCACGAAACATTTGAGGTTCTCTTCGGAAATTATCAACAATAAATTTCATATTACCATTTGAGCGGAAGCCAAGTTTTAACACGTTTCGCTGTTGTGCAGTACTCGTATTTCTAATTTTTAGTATGGTAGTACTTAAACCTGGTTAGAAATTTAGTCACTATTACCAAAATCAAGCGTTTGAACAACACATTTGGAGTCTGATGAAGCATCAAAATATCGTACGTAATAGCCTCTGATCAATTGTAGTATTAACTTAACAGTCTCATCTACCATGCCTTTTCTTACTCTGACGTATTGCTACAGAATTTGATGTGCCGTCATCAACAAACCTCATGAATTCCATACAATCTTTGTTTTCCAATATATTTCTTTCGGCTATTTAGCCGAATTACCCTACTGTCCATGCATTCGCATTCGGATGCTAATTCGGTTCAAATAAATGGCGGAAGTTTGACTGTTCAACACATTGTAAAGCATCCTATCTTGGGTATATATATATGTATTAGATACTAAACATTGCTCTCAATATGAAACTGTTTTTAGTATACAACTATGTGTAATGCTACAACTGTGGTGGCCAACGTTCTGACTTACCTGCAGCAGAGGATAAGCCACACAGTATTCGCTATCGCAGTCAGCACACCAATATTCGTCATGGAGTGTCCGAAATCACACCAGTGTACGTAAACATCGACAAACATGCCTACATATGTACTGCAACTACATATAATCACTGTCATTAAATAAATAGCATAAATTTTCGACATTTTCTTCATCTTTAACGGAATTCCCGCTAATCTGAGAAGCAAAATAATCGAGCTGAAACGAATCTCCGAGAGTCCTTTTACTGTTAGTTTTTCTCTCTCCATGCAGAAACGTGCGTGATACAAATGTATTTCGAAGTCTAAAATGTTGCTCAATATTGCACGCAGTCCGCGATCCTTCAGGATCTTTTACTTTCCCAGTGCTTCTGTGTCCGTGTGGAAGTCAGAACTGTACGCATGGCACTGAGCGCTTCCAATGGCGGTTACGATTTTCCCTGACCCAAAGCGATCAATACCGTTTTATATTGCGTTATTAATGGGACGTGGAAGTTAGTATTTCAGAAAGGTTAATTTGGTAATATCTAGATAACTGGAGGTAACTACGTCACTTGAAAGTTTGAGCCGTAATATCCTGAAAACTTCGTAGAAGGAACGAGACTAGTTTATGGGTGTCACTAATCAATTCACGATGTAGAAACATGTAACTGCGTAAGGAACAGGTGTTGGGTTTTCCATTTATGTACATTCCAAAAATTTAAGTATCGGAAAAGTGGCTATAAATTAGCGTGTTTTTAAGCAAAGGTTTCAACAATCAATTGAATTAAGACCTCATGACATAAAAGCGGCGTCAGATTTACTGGTGCAAATATTCAAGATTTTCAAGTTACGCACCGGCCGCCTTTACCCCCAACAAATATTCCTTGTACTCTTTTCTGTTAGAGTTCACCCGAGCACCATAGTGCGGGCGGAAGGATTATGTAAATGAAAAATTCGGATGACATAATCGGGAATCGAACATGCGACCTTTCGGCACGTAGTGGAGTGCCTCAATCAACTGCGCCACCGTGTGCCCCATTAAAGTAGAAAATGTTAAAATGTAAAGGGCTGTCTCAAACATCTTGCAGTATTAAATATCTACCTTTTCTTTCGGAGTGGAGACCCAACGTTTTGGTACCGGATTTCTACTCTACGAGTCACCGTTCTTCGCTGTGGCAGTGCGAATTTTAAATACTACTGATTGTTTCGTATGGCACCGTCTAGATATCAACATAAATAACTGAAATATTTTGCTCTCCGATAAATAGTTATCGCCTAACGCTGAAGATGAGAGAAGAAACGCATGTAAAGCTTTCCGTATTGTTACCCGATGTGAATTCAGTTTCACATCGGGTAACAAGTTTCAATAAAAATCCTAAGCGAAACTCGTCATGTTACATATGAGCCTAGAGTTGCGTGTACTGAAAGCAAGACGACAGAACCAGTCAGCAAATAAATTAGATTACAATGTGGGGAAAACGAAGAATTGTAATATTCATTTAGGGCAGAGAATTTAATGGGGCACGAAGGAAGATGTTTTACAAAACAATCGGTAACAAGAGACCTGCAGTCAAACCTTGAAGAAGATGGACTGAGACAGTGGAGGGGTATTGTAAGAACAAACTGGAACAAGATGTATGAAAAGAGAATAACGGTTACACAAGTGATGAAACGCTGTATACAGAAGGCCAAGTCCTGATGTCGTTCCGTTGGTACGCGGAAGAGGAGGAGGAGGAGTAGGACGGGGAGGAAAAAGAAGATGAGGAAGAAGAAGTTAATGATTGAGCAATAAATTCGAGATGTCGTTTGGAAGGTGGAAGAAAGAGTCAACAGGTGAATTTGGAATGCGTCTTTGGTGAAGACATCTTGCAGTGTAGTACTCGAGCCTTTGCCGTCGTCAGAGCAGGACGGAAGCAGGAACTGTCTTCCTTTGAAAAGTCATTAGCCATCCTCTATACCGCGCTGTGTTAAAAGAAACATGACAGCAATCTAAACCTTTACCGTCTTCAAGGCTGCAGGCTGCACAAGCAGAATGGAAGTGGGCTGCCCTCAATATGAATTTTTAAAGTTCTATGTTAACTAAAGTTACAATTTTTAATGTTTCGTATTCCAAATTATGGGTGCTTAAATATTTTACACTTCTCTTGCGCTTTGGATGAAAGGTGCTGATGACAGAAATTACATGTGACTATGCTTACAGCTGTGTGTTAAATATGGATACACTCGTATATGTTAAACGTGCTTTTAATCTCTAATTGAATTGAGGTCAGAAGAAAAACTTTGTACTTTGGAGTAAGATATTACTGTTTGAGGAATGGCGTCCTTTAAATAATATCGATGAAAACAAAAATCGTATAATTATGTAAAGAGGAAAGTGTGCGACATTCCTTCAGAACTTAATATTTATCTGCTACAAATGTTGACAGGTTACACAGACACTGTGAGGCCTTTTGTCGCAGTTGCTACTGAAGGAGAAGAGGTGCCACTACTTACTGCTCTAAACAAATCAGACTGTTTAGTGTGACCCTGCTGTCTTCTGCGGCACCGCACCTGAGTTCAACCGTAGCTTGCTCATACAGGATCTTCATATCAGCCCATTTATTCTGTTCTACACCGCGTCCGTTACGTCCTGTAGTCCATTAAAATCAATAGCATTTGAACTTGTCTTACTGGAAGATAAGAAGTAAGACAGTAGGTCATTCTCACATTGCTCTATAACACAGAAACTTGTATAACAAGACACCTTTCTGTAAACTAGAAGTGAACAGAAGTTTAAAAACAAGCCCTTGCTAGTACAGACTTACCGTTTAATACAAATTTTACTATGGCCCCGAGGTCGACACAGTCTCTAACAGAAATGAGTTTCAGGAATATTTTCTGGTGAGTAAAGGCGGCCGGAGCGTAGGGCTAACCTTACCAACTTCATGTGCCGATTATCTTGAAGTCTGGGAGTCTCGACCTCCTGGAACCCTAATGACTTGTTCAGACGTATAATGGAATAAGTTTGCCTTTACACCTTTTATCCATAGGCTATACTGTGTTAAAACCTACAAGACAAATCCAAACATTTGTTCTCGTGAAAACATTAAAAACGCAAGTGAAAATAAAGAAATCGGCGGCACTAAAGGTTTGTTGTGATCTAAATTGATGAGGGAAAAACGACATAGCTGCGTAAAGAATAAACTTCGAAACATTTGTTTGGAACTTAAAATTATCAGCTCGGAACGCTGGCATATACACAGAGTAATTATGAGGGACATTGCCAAGAAAGTTCGAAGGCGTTTGCACCACTTTCCTGTTCTGGACCTCTATGAAAAGAGTTTCTGGTCTTGCTTTCCTTGCCTATTCGATATGTTGAATCTGAACCCCGTTCTCTTGAGCATCCCTCCGCCTTATTTCCATTTTCGCGTGCTCCGCACGGTTTCTGTGATCCGTCCATTTCAGTTTCTGTTCCGCTACTCCCGTTGCCTCATAAGCAACGTTAAATGCAACAAGACGGCTTCTCCTGTTTAAACGTTAGAATTGCAACAGTTGTTCAATTCTCATATTGAAAGTGTGTGACAAACGTTTACACAACGAATTGAACCTTCTTCGACGAAGGAGTGAACAATGCTGTGACAGCACACACTTAGTAATACGGGATGATTTTTAAGATGAGTTCCGCCTTTTGACCTGCCTGTTTCAGACCTTGGCTCCACATGGCTCACGAAAATTAATTCCCAAACTACAGATGTCTCGAAAGTCCCTATACATTTCAATCGAACACGCAGTTATTAGTTGTGACTGACTGTACCGTAATGTAGTGACAAGTAATTCTCTCAACACTGTCATGAGCGGTGGATTCTATTTATTTAATTTTTGGATGCACGTCTTACGCTTCGGCATGGCCTGCCCTGATCCCGTTTATTGTCATCAGTCTCATCATCCTCCTCCTCATAATCATCATCCTCATCGTCATCGTCGTCATTATCATCATCATCTTCTTCTTCTTCATCATCACCACCATCAGCATCATCATGATGTTGCCTAAGGTTTACGTCGCAGAAACTGTTCATTTAAAGTTCGATATTTTTTGGTATTTCCATCTTCGTCAAGGTCGTTCTATATCTCGTCGTATTATACTGATAAACTTCGTATGCAGTACGTGTCTAATCATTTGAGGTGTTACAATTGCCTCTCCGATACGTTTTCAAATCTTCAATTTCCAGTCTTTTAGGATTTAGAACTCCCTGGACCGTCTATTATTTTAAGACCAAACATTTGCCTAAAAGAACTCACCTGTGCTTCTTTCATTTCTTCTTCGTCTGTCTTGTTTATGGCCCAGATCTCACTACCACAAAACAAAAGTTTCTTCGAAGAAATTTCTTTGTCCTTTATAATACAGTTTCCGAAATGTAGTTTGATCATCCCATTCATTTCCCGTATTACACTTCTGCAGTTTCACACGAGTGCCATTCTCGTAACCAGATATAAAGTTTCTTAAGAAATGAAGATTAGTATCCTGTTCCGCAATTTTGCCTGCATATCTGGATTGACACTTCTTGTGTTTTTACTTAATAGTCACATTTATTAATTCTAAAAGTGAACAATTCAGCTCATATTTTTTTGCAGTTTTGTTTAATTCATCAGCTTCTTTTGCAATTCTTCTTTAGATTTTGCTGTGATTTCTTATGAGTAAAGACATTACAAAATATCAGTGAACAACCACATACTTACAAAGAATGTTTTAGAAGAAGAAACTTATCTCATATTAAAACACATATCAAAATATACTTGATGTGTAAAATAACTCGGTTTTTCTGAAATAAAAACAGAAAAAGAAACACTCCTGAAACAGCGAACTGCCGACTTTTTTCTCTCTATTTTCTGTCTACCTCCGTGGTGTAGAGTCCTCAGACAGAAAATAATTCCTCCGCGTTATGTGTAACCGAAATGCTCATTTCCGTGTTCACAAAAGCCCACTCCTTGCCTATAAACTATCCCCGACGAATCCAGCCGAAAGTGACCATCCTGTTCCTTGAAGATACCTTTTCTACATTTTCCTACCATATAGTCTACCATTTCAGGCGTTCGGCTGTATTCCGGTACATTTCCATCAAAGCCCTGTATACATTTTTTTCTTCCTAACACATCCTATGAGTGACAAGAGCATTAAGTTTCATTATGAGTTTTTAACTTTCCCTCCCCATTTCCGCTTCTATCTGCATAGATGGCACCGTCACATCAAGGATGTACTAAAGTGTGTTGCTCCTATAACTCTACATTACGTTCATCTCGTCTCAGCACTTAAACCGTTGACACCTGCAGTGTTACAACTGCATTGCCCAGTCTGTGGACTGACGTCATCACTGGATTCTTTTGACTGTTGGATGTGAAGGTACAAGCTGGAAACTGACGGAAGGAGAAGGAGGGATTGCGATCAATTTAATGTTATTGGTTTACAACTGGAGAGCTAACACATGTGCACAAGAAGAAAGTGCAGTTGCCATACCTATGTTTTGTAATCAGGCTGTGCTCTGTAACATCCGTACAGCGTGCGAGCCTGAAGTTCCCGGACTGGGACAATGTAAATCTTGTAGGTGTACCTTACTGACAGGTCGGCACTGACCGCTTCAAGTAGTCCAGTTCTGAATTTATACACCGCTCCCTGTGCTTCTCCTTCAGCTATAAGCATGTCTGGAATTCCGTTGCGTGAATCTTTCTACCACAGTCTGCGAATCTGTTTTAATCTGGGCAGTGCCTGGAAACTTCCTCCCTAGTGGGTGATGAACATACTCCCAGATTTCACTCCTTTTTCTTTACTCAAAAAGAATGGTTTTACTCTCTTCAACTTCGTATCACGTTAACACTTAGAGTGAGTCTTTGTGACAGTCGATCATGTAACTAGACTGGAAATAAAAACTTGTTATGATTAATATAACGTTATATTAGAGATAATTGTATACAATATTTATCTATGAGTATATGCAGGAGATAATGCCACGAAATGTTTATCTGGAAAAAAGAGGTGAATATTTGCGCTAACAAACATTACGTAGTGACCGGCTGGAAAGGGTTTCAATAGTGTTTATAAACAGGTACACAAGTTGTTGCCTTCAGAATTATGGACATAAGTGCATAAGTATTAAGTACAAAGTCATCATGTGACTGAATTGGAGTATCAAATTAAATTTGTCATACAAATTACATTAAACCATTTTTCATTTCGCTATATAGCTTGCAGTTGAGAGCTCAAATTTACATTTGTCGTAAAATGAGATAAGCCGAAATTATTAACCTCGTTGAGAAAATTCCGTTTCCACATAAAGTAATGTAACGGCACAAGCCGTAGTTGAGGCCCGGGCTATGTTTGTGGGAGTGAGTGCCCCGAAAAAATGGCCAAGTGCTATTATTTTGCCTGGGTGCAACGGCGGTCAAGAGGGAAGGAGAAAAGAGAGTTGCTAGCAGCTAGTTCGTGGCGAACATTCGAGGAATCAAGAATGTAACAGAGAGACAGAAATAAATTTTCAAAGTGTTTGAAAATTGGGTATATTTGTGTGTTCATTTACGTCACCACACTTGGCCTGACGCTCCCCTCTTCGCCCTGAGGTGACAGAAGCCGGACCAAATCGATCAAAAGCCGGTCGGTTGCAGTAATAAGTAAATGGGTCCAAAACTGTATAGTTAAATGTAAAATCAGTGCCTAGTACGCCTGGGTGCAAGTGAAGGCTCTGTAATATGTTGTTGCTCGGCCTCGAAGGGAGTGTCCTGCAATTTTACGGTTATCTGAATTGTGTTCTGGATCAGAGGATTTTGCATTTTGCCATTCCTTGTTTTATTTTTATTTAACATTTTTCCTTAATAACTTTGCGTACTGTGAAAGTAAACAAGAATGTTTAACCCATCATTGGACAATTGTTATGTAGGCCTCCTTTCACTAACTCTATAACAGAAGTTTAGGAGAGTTACTATTATAATATCTTGGGCAGTGTCATCGTGACTATGGGCGACATACTTTGGGGGACCTTTGTTTTACATTTCTAGTTCCCTTTGCACAGGAATTCAAAATATATTTTTGAGGCCTCCATATTTCCTAGATTTTCAAGGAATGTTGGGTTGTAAAATAAGCATTCTCATCCTTGAAACGGAGAAAGAAAATTTGTGCGTAACGTCAAAATTATTGGAACTGAAATTATAATCGTGATCCGTATTTGTTACCAAAATGTCTCGTGACCCTAATCAAAAATAAGGTCGCGGTTGGATCACAAATATAAAATATTTTATTTATGTGACTAAGTTTAGAAAGTTGTGAAATAGTTACGTGGATTGTTTTTGTTTATGAAAAAATGTGGAATTCTTATGAAAAATAAATGCGTATGTAGCCATAAAAGTGGTGAGTAGATGCAATATGTTGCATGATTAGTATCTAGAATACCATGAAAAATTTAATCCTCGTTTCATACTCCCTTTTTAGCCACAAGGAAACGGAGAAATTTTGGAAGAACTGAAAGTAGAACCAGCTGACAAGAAACTAAGAAGATACAAATCAAATTGGCTATAACATGTAACAAGAATGAACAAGAACAGGATGCCAAAAATAATGCTGAATTACAGACGAAATACACGAAAAAGACTTAGAAGGCCTTTGAAGAGACTATTAGAGTAGGCCGAAACAGGTCTATTGAGGCCTACCTCGTGACGGATAATGATGTTAATGACTACAGAAAAATTCTAACCGCTCGACGTTAGCAATGATTGCCTAATGTTCTGAGTTTCCGCCACATTTCGTAAGTAATGTTTTGAGAATAGCCATCAAATATTATGTTACGGTGCGGTCTGTTTGCGATATCCTGATCTACTGAACTACCGAACCAACCTTTCGAAGACCGAATTTTTGGAAAGACTTTGATTCGGAATTGGCGTCAAACTACTTTGTTTTCATGAATTCCTTCTGAACGAAATTTCATTAACGAAAATGGCTAAGGTGAAAAATTGTGTGTGCTGAGTTCACTGGAGGCATGGCGGCTTTACAGCTTAGTACGTCTGCATCTGCCGGGTCGTCCCGTGGGAGATGCGTTGCTGAGGGATCGGTAAAACAGAGACATTGTATTTAGTGAGGAATTGTCTTTTATTTACTAACTTCTGTAGCACAAGAGGTATTTTAACCTTCTTCACTACATTTTATAAATCACTTTCCATTGACTCATCATTTCACATGAAGTATATGGAGGGACGTGTGAATACGATGTAATTATAAATAAGGTGTGGAACGTATAATTAGGGCTACGCCAAGGCGCCTTGCACAGTAATGACTGTTATATCATAGAGGCACAATCTTGTAATGCTGAATCTCTTTGATTGATGTCGAATGTTACGAAGTTGATTTCTATACACGCCAAAACAATAATCTAATTATAGTCTATTACCCTTGCTGTGATATTCTCAAGGCGGTGCACACTCCCCCAGCAACACGAAATTAAAATTCGTATTCGAAATCTTTGTGAATCTGCTGGTATGCATATATTGTGCAAAGTTGGGAACAGACGTGGTTATTGTGTTGACAGATGTATAATAACAAGTAGGGATCAAATTGAAATGCGATAATTGGGAGTCAGAATTATTATAACCTTTTTGGGAGGGTAAAGGATTTCATAAATGTGGGATCATGTCAAGGCTTTTCCTTTTAGAACAAACATTTAATAATTACAGGATGTTTTATTGGGTGAATACTTTAGACTTAAATTAGGAATTTTGTTTTTCAAATCTGCAACTTGAAATGACCGGTTCTGCCAAATTCATTATACGTTTTCTCCTCCATCCGAAGTTCTCCAAAATACGTGATGTGCCAAAGGAATTTCCGTGTTTACACATATGGGTTAATATATTCTGGTTATTGTCCAATATACGTACCTTTATGGGGCACGCGTTAGTGTAGTTGGTTCAGGCACTGCGCTACAAACCGGAAGGTCGTTTGGTTCGATTCTCGATTGTGTCACTGGAATTTATCTTTTACGTAATCATTCTGGCCACACAATTGCCCTGGGGTCGACTCAGACTCTAATGGAAATGAGTACAACGAATATTTCCTGGGGGTATAAGCGGCCACTTTCATGTGCCGATTGTCTTGAAATCTGTTAGCCTCAACCTCCTGGAACCCTCAGGGTCTGTTCAAGACCGTATAAGTTTTGCATTACCCTTAACTTTATATTTACCTTTCTGGGACGAGAGTAAAGAATAGTTTTAGGAAGGTGTAAAT
Source organism: Coptotermes formosanus (assembly GCA_013340265.1). Taxonomy (NCBI): domain Eukaryota; kingdom Metazoa; phylum Arthropoda; class Insecta; order Blattodea; family Rhinotermitidae; genus Coptotermes; species Coptotermes formosanus. The sequence continues at coordinate 11,497 of BLKM01000787.1, read as the reverse complement.
TTTCAATTAGGTTGTGATATTCAGACACCAAATGTGATGTGACTCTAATATGAAATTATTAACCTGTGCATGGGTAATAAGTTAATTAAGTTGTTCTATTTAGATACTGTGTTTAATAGAAGTGCAAGAAAAAGAGCCACAAGTATCAGTGTGTGTTAAGACTTGTTGTTCTCCTGTCTAAGTCACTGGACCTGTTTCGTTTCTTCACTCTTGTCTTTCATTTGAAGCAGGAACATGAAGAAAGACAGCGTCTCTTGCATTATCTGCAACAGACAAATACTTCGTTAGCCACAATGCGTGTATAAGAGTAAGAAGCACAAAAACTGGCAAACGTAATGTAAGACTGTGTGATTATGACTTTGCACATAATTATCTCGCTGATTGTGAGGTTTTAAGGTCAATTATCCTAGGGTCTGTTTGTGGAATAATTTTATGTTCTTCATTTATTTAGACGTAGTTATACTCGAAAATCTTGGAATTTATTTCCTATTAGATATGTCATTGAGCTGAAACACCGTGTTAAGTGGGTCCCTGTCACCACGGCATGGCGCGTCCTCAGGTTGCGGATGGAGGAATGGCCTCCAGTTATGGAGGGCAGCTGCGAATAAATCGAATGGGCGGTCCTCCAGCTTGAAGGTTGGGCGAGGTGCTAACAACTCCTCGCTGTAAAACATTTTTATGTTACGAAACAGGCAAAGAAGCCTCGGACCTGGACCAATTCTTTTGTACGGCCCCAGCTACGGAAAAGGGACATGAGTTTTGGAACATGGAATGTGAGGAGCATGTATAGGTCAGAGTCACTTATGACAGTGGCCAGGGAATTGGCTAAGTATAAGTTACATTAAGCGGGTGTGCAGGAGGTTAGGTGGGACAAAGAAGGGACCGTAAGAGCCGGGCAGTACACATTTTTCTATGGCAAAGGGCAGGAAAATCATCAATTGGGAACAGGTTTTTTTGTACACCAGAGAATAGTATCAGCAATGAAGAGAGTGTAATTTGTTAGTGATAGGATGTCATACATAGTGCTGAGAGGCCGCTGGTGTAACAGCATATTTTGGATGACAAAACGAAAGTGATACCAGTAATAACAGAGGCAATTGGAAGCATCTCAGTATCACTCAGGATGTATTTGACAAACACATCGGGAAAGCCACTCGGTAGATTTGTGACGTAACCAGGGCCGGCCCGAGATATGTGGTCCCCCGGCAGGTTTTTAATGTGGTTCCCAGAATGGCTAATAAATTTGTGCACCTTAAAACAGACATTCTTTAAACTTTTCCAGACTAAGACAGGTCTACCAATATTTACTACGACGCGTGCCAACATTTCGGATAATTTTCGGAGACATTCTTTCGCATATGGAAACGCCAGTTTACTAGGGCTGTATTTCCGATTATCCCAATGACGTCTTAGCGCCCCTTCTAGGTTGACGCGACGGGCAGCTGCCTGGCTAGCCTTCCCCTTATTCAGGCCGTGGCCCTAACGCAAAGTTCTTCTTTTTTTTTTAAATAATACCCTCTATGTAATATAATATTAAAAATACCAACAAATTGCACATTTAAATACTTGTTCATTAAATATCTCAGATGCTTCGTCGGCCCGACATCATCAGGGATTTGATGAAAAAACGGCAGTACGCCGAAACAATTTGAGTATTTAATGTTTACGTTTTTACTTGGGTACATTTTTAATGTAGTATAGCATTGTTCTTTCATAAAGCATCGTGATGGGTTAAGAAACTTCCGAGGTGAATTTTTTTTTAGTTTATAAGATAACACTATTCATGACATGCTGTCTCTTATATGAGTAAATTTTTGTTGTATTCTTTTTGTCATTAATGTAGAGTGTTTAGACCACGTACATTCATCATGGTCAAATTTGACACCGGAACAAACTTTCCCGCTGTCAGTTGGAAAACTTTGCTTGCTGTGGCGATGATGAACATCAGACATCGCTGAAATGGGACAGGAGTTCCCACCCAGTCACACCCGAATGCTGCGTCTCTCACACTCTCCGCCTGAAACATTTCACAGTTGACGTTTTAGGTCTTTGAGCCGTGCTATCTGGCACTCTAAGAGGTGTACCGAATTTTTAACATTCGCAATGCAGTGATTTTGTGACGTAGCATGGGGGTACAATATCATGCTGACATACGTTGCGGTCTATTTAGTGCTTTAAGTACATTTTCCTTGCGTCCGTGAGGTTTCCAAATGTAGTTTTCTATCTTTAAACCTATCAAAAAGTTGTACAAACCTGACTTAAAAATAAGAACTTGGTTTCTTATAAAAATGCAAAATAAAATTCATGTTTTTGACTAACAATTAGGATATCATAAAACGCTTGCAATCTTGGTTTTTCTTTCCGGTAGAAGAAAAGTTTTGTAAGCCCTAATCAAAAATAAACATTTTGCTGACTATAAAATGCAAAACCATATTCATAATTTGTACATTTAACACGTTTGAAATTACGAGATTCATTAAATATTTTTTCAAGTTTTAAAAAATAAAGGCCGGAGAGTAGAGAAAAAGAACTACAATTGAAAGAAGCTGTAATTGTTTTATCTGTTGAAAGGTCCTCGGCATTTTCTACATATCGGTGTAAGAACAAACAAAATAATAAGCCATTTTTCCTTACATGTTGTGTAAGCTGAGTCCCAAACCAGCAGATCACAAACACGTCGCTGGCGCATATCAGGTAAACTGTCACTCCTTGACTCATATCCACATAATCTCCCCACTTCTGCAATGAAAGAATTCTGTAATACTAGTAGAAAGGGAAACAAAGAAAATCTTTCAGAATCATGCCTAGAGAAAAATAAACTGAGACTAATTAATTTAACTTGATTGTGCTTTTTTTTTCCTGGCATAATACCGGCGGAAGATTCCCCTCCCCAGCCCGTGACGGTAATCGAGATATTGAGAACTTTTCTGTCCTCCACTAGGAACGAATAACAAGTATTTTTTGCCGCTACTCTTTATTACATCGGCAATCTTTTCTTCACATCAAACGCTAGTAGTAATATTGCTGTGCTTGCAAACAAGCTCAATATTCTGTCAGCAAATTTTGATACCCTCATCGAAATACTTCTTGGGAAATGTTTGAAATGACTTCCGGATTGTAACATAAGCTTCATCTATAAGCGTGTGGCCCAAAATGATGCAAGTTTCAATCTAAGATTCGTGGAGGCTCGTGATCGAAAATTGTCCATGACACAATTGTCTTCAGGTAATGCCAGCGGCGACCAAATTATCGTGTGAGGTCTGGCATTGTTATGAGTGAAATGAAGCCCTCCTGTTCGTTTGTGAATTCTTGGAATGAGTGTCTAATTTTCAAATTTATATGATGCTCGGAATTTATGTTTTTATTAAAAATATTTTCACCAATTATTATTTCGCAAGTAACAGCTCATCAAGCAAAGACATTAAATTTATGAAGACGATATTCAAACAACCGATATTTATTTTCTTAACGAAGCAGAGATTGTTCTGAGTACGTATTTACATATCCTCACAGTAGTTGACACTTCTAGGTCGATATTTTAAAGAAGCACGGATCGCAGCCACCAATTGCAGAAACGAATCCAGGCGCAACTATCAGGATTTCGTATTCATATATATATATGTATGTACTTTTTTTTCATGTGGTACTTTTCGACCCGTTTTCGGGTCTTGACTTTCTGCGTTCTCGGGGCTTCATGATCACACTCATTTAGACACACGACACTCGGTAGGACTCTTCAGGACGAGTGACCAGTCCGTCGCAGGGACCTCTACCTGACAACATAAAACACTCTCAGAGGACAGACATCCATACCCCCGGTGGGATTCGAACCCAAATTCCCAGCAAACGAACAGCCGAAGACCTACAACATAGACTGCGCGGCCACTGAGATCGGCATTCATATGTGTTACCACAGCTACTATTTACAGAGGCGTACGTCGGCTGTCGCAATATTGTTTGCAGTAAGCAGCCTAAATATACTTGTACAGGCAATATTACATAATAACAAATCCCTCAACGTAGGAGCGAGGTCTACTAATATAAATATATACCACAAAGTCGTGTAGTGCCGCCAGCTTCATCTCCACATTTTAAATCACTCTCTAAAATCTAATCTCTCCCCTTTTTCTCATACAGAAGTCTTTCTACAATAAGTTAAAAATCAGCGGTAATATCAAGCCCTAGCCTTTGTTGATATCATAGGCACAAGTTGCTAATTTGTAGAGGACGGATCATAATCTGCAAACATTCTTTCCCGTATGTAAGTATACATAAATCCGAAACATATTTCATCGTTCTAAACTAACGTTTTTCTATCCTTCTGTCTTCTCACGTTTGTCCACACAAGATAATTATAATATTAATTATACTGAAAATTATAATCGATATCTTCTTTAATGGTGGTCCATTTCTTCCTTGTGGGGGATTTAGGAGTAGGTTAGGATGTCCCCTGGAGAGGTTAGCGGCCTTTCTCATGGGCAAGTCTCTGCCTCTAGACTGGCATTCTTTTCTCTTTGAGTGTGCTCCCCTAGCTGATGGGGCCCAGTTTTAAGGCACTGGACATTCGCCTGCGCCCTATCCCTTCTGCTGCATTTTAAATTGCATTGTGCAGAGGTGACGCGGCCTTAGCCTCCGTGGACGTGGGAGTCCATAGTTTTGGAAATAAAACAATACCAACGAGAGCGGCTACAGCACGTACAGAGAGTGGACAGTGACAGGATACCCAAACAGACACTGAAGTATTTGCCAAAGTGGAAAAGAAGCGTAGGAAAAAATGGAAGCACAAGCTTCGCCTTTAGGGATAAAGAACAGGCACTACGCCTAAAAATTCACGGCCCACGATGATGATGAACTGATATCTTCTACTCTTTTATATGTAGGACTAGCTTGCACATGCATGTACGGAAATCACACGCATGGATACCGCCAAGTCCGTGAAGATCAGCACAATTTTCGTGGGCCGGCTTGTTACACCGAAGACATTCACTCAAGTGCTCAGCTAATGACACCACAAAATTTGCTCGCTCTTCCTCTTCTGTCTCAGACACCCTTTTTGCGTTCCCAAAGCAGTTTCTTCTTATATTTTATGTCTTTTTTGGCTGGATTTCCGCTTGACTGTTTTTTCTTTTCTTTTTTATTTTCTGTTCTTTCTTTATTCGCCACGTTTCTTTCTTTTTCGTCTCAATTTTGAAAATAATTGATGCACCGTCCTTTCTTCTGCTGCTGTGTGATGCTTACTGCTTGTTAAACGGTATGCATGTTAAGTCTCTTCATGTTGGTAGTTTTGACGCCTGTAGGTTGAGGAACGTCCGTTGGTTGTGAAGGTGAAAAGTGTTTAGGCTCCTTGATTCTGCATTTCACAAGCACAGCTGAGGATTCTTGCTCATGAAAGGGTACTACATTTGTTTTCTAGAATAATTATTTTCATTCTGAGGTCTGTGACAAATATGCTTATCTATGGCTGAGTCAAACACAATTTTCAAATTCTCCTTTGTTGAAGAGTATTAAATTGTTATGACCGGCTGTTCATCCAGCTGTTCCGCAACAGTATTTGCCAGTCTGTCCGGCTTCAACACCAGTTCTCCTTGGTTTTCTTTTCGTATTCCTGTCACGCAATTTGGTACTGAAATTCTAGTCAAATTAGAATATAGAACAGATTCTCACACGGACATTTCTTTTGATACTAATAATTCAAAAGCGTTTTTCCCGTCCTCTGTTCTCCGCGTGAATTTTCCACTATTTCTGCGAATGAATGTTATGAATGTCAAGAAGCATTGTTTAATCTGGCATATGGTAATAAATAATGTAAACTTTGGGGGGCTACCGGCATTGCAACTGTCCGGAGAACCGGAATCTTAAACCCGATATAATTTTTGTATATTAACAAAATGGCATTTTAAATACATCGACAAAAATTATGTGTTCCCTTGAAGGTATTTTCTGCTCATAAAACACGAAACTTTACACGGTGATTACATATTCAGAACCCAGAAGGGCAGAAACACAACAGAACTCTTATTACCAACACTGTGTCCTTACGAAATTGTGACTGATGCACGATTTCTTACACGCCTAATTGTACAAGATGCAGTAACACATGTGACTCGGTCGAAGGGCAAACAGTGAATTTGAGAACTGTCACTTTGAATGCTCCACCAGGGTCCACAACTTCTTGCATACATTCATTTTCCTTTTTAAATATATGACTAATAGAAAATGTGTTGAAAGTTATGACAGTGAAACGTTTCATAAATTTTCATGGCTGTTAATTATTTCTGTGCAGCGTAGTATTCACATGTCAGTAGAGATAGCTGTTAAAATTGACTGAGTGTTTATAAGTCTGGAAATAGCAAGAATAAAGTGAAGGTGTCAGACAGAAGTCGTCTGTACGTTACATCTCAGAACAGGCCGGGAAAGTTTGTGTAGACTGAGTTGTGTAGAAGAAAGGCAAGTTTAATTTACACTTACTCTTCCCTTAGTGTTCTGTTTTTTTATCTTTACGTCGTGCTGCATATGTCTACCCTGTCAGAAATACTTACAATGCATAAATTAACAGATAACCCTGCAAAACGCGTAAGAATATTAAGCCTGTATTGTTACAGAATGTAGGTGTAGATAAAAACTTCAACATACTGGCGAATTGAATGTGGAGATCATGACGTTAACACGTAGGTACTTCAAAAAGTTTCCGCACTTTTTTGTCTGTAGGGTATTGGTAACTGTTAGACTGCTGAGAGTTGGCAGCATTGTACACCATATCCTGATTGTCTGACCTTGATTATGGCTGGTCCCCATCCTCAGTGTGTGAGTAGCTATTGAGCGGTATACATGTCAGCGCGTCTTTCAGTTTGCACCAAAGAAGAGCAGAGAAGCGTCATAAGATTTCTGTGGGCAGAAGGTGTTAAAGGTGCTGAAATTCACGCACGTTTATGCACTCAGTATGGGGACAACGCATTGACACGAAGAAGCGTATACGAGTGGATAGAAATGTTTAAAAATGGTCGGACAAGTGTAATGGATGCCGAACGCTCGGGACGGACATCAACATCAGCCCTCAGCCCTCTGCTGGAAAGCTTTTGTTGACGGTGTTCTGCGACTCCCAAGGGCCTATCCTTGAACATTATATGCAGAAAGGTGTCACAGTAACAAGTGTCAACTACTGCAACATGTTAAGAAATGAACTGAGGCCGGCTATCCGCTGAAAACGGAGAGGAAGTTTGACACAGGGTGTTCTGCTGTTACACGAAAATGCACGCCCTCATACGGCACACCTCACCATCAACACCATTCGGCAACTGAATTGGGAAGTTTTCGAGCACCCTGCCCACAGCCCAGACCTGGCCCCTTCAGATTTCCATCTGTTTGGACCCCTCAAGAACGCTCTAAGGGGTCGTCGATTTGCAGCTGATGATGAGGTGAAAGAGGCGGTGCATGACTGGCTTCGCAGTCAACCACAAACTTTCTTTTCCAACGGCATTAAGAAGCTTACAGATCGCTGGGCTAAATGTATCAAGAAGAAGGGAGATTATATTGAAAAGTAACGTTTTTCTCATGTCTGTAACATAAATAAAGATTTTTTAAAAAATAAAGTGCGGAAACTTTTTGAAGTACCCTCGTATATCAGTCGATTTAGATACTATCAGTTACTTGGCACGGTTACTTAACGCATTATAATGGCGCTACAAGAAATGGGAGGTATTCAAAATCTAACATTTTATTACACGTATTCCTCTGAAATCGCAGTGGCTGCGCGCTCTAAGGCGTGGGTTTTCTGCAACTGGCTTGCTGGGATTACGGGGTGTTATCCTGCCGCGGACACGGATGTATGTCTCTTGAGAGTGTTGTGGGTTTTCAGGTAGAGGTCTCTCTGTTGGCCTGATAACTTACCCAGCAGAGTCCTACCGAGTGTTGTGTGTCTGAATGTGAAGGAACGGCATGTTCATACGCATCTGCTACAGTACACAGCCTCACATTTCAGAAGACGGTTATATTTTAATGTTACATTACCCAAAACTTCTTATACTGTACCGCAACTACAGAAAAAGCAGTGAAGCACATTGTGACCAGAAAAAGCATAAAGTGGCCGCACAGAGAGACATTCAGTGCATCTTCCAGTTGCTGCGTGAACCTGTTGATAAGGAGAGGTAAATTGAAACTGCTGCAAGATAGTAGTTGAAGGTTTTCAGTCAGCGTTACAAACGTGTTACTGTTTTCTCTGTTTGCTGTAGTTAGCATCAACTATTCTCAAATAAAGTGATTTTATTTGTTTTTTTTGTAGACGACATTCTAAATACATTTTTCATAATTGCAGTTACGTGAATATATTGCTGGCATGCAGTTTTATTTTGCTTTGTTTGATACACGACAATCTAAATGATTTACATTTTTCGCAACTGCAGTTACTTGAATGTGTTAATGGCAGGCAATTCCTTATGAACTTACGCCATTATGTCCTGATGGTGTCGAATGCACGCATTTAACTTAGCTTGCAAGTCACAGTCTGCAGCTGTATGAACCTGTTCATCTTCCTGCCCGTGGTAAGGCGTGATGTTTTCCTGTCTGATATCCAATATGGCGGCCTTTAGCTTCTCGAACTGGGTGCAGGCCACGGCGATCAGTGCGGTGACGAGAGACATGAAACCGCAGGTTATACCCATTGGAAATAATGATGTCAAACACTGTGAAAAATTTAATTGAGAAAACTGAGTTTCATCATAAAAATCAGATCATTGAGTGATGCTGATGAAACTAATTCCAGCATTAACTAATATTTCTGTAGGAATGACAGCTTTGTGCAGGGAATGTTATGCTGCATTCACCATCCTGAAGTTTATAACCGCACACAGATTTAAGCGGGAATCCTGAGGTTACTTGAATAGACTTAACACTTGGCCATGTTTTGGTAACAGGTGCATAGGAAGGCCATCCTAGCCTAAATAACATAAAGTGTCGAAAGGGGGCATGTTTGGCATCGACCTCCATAAAACACCTGCATGTTTAGGAATGAGTTTTAGTTACAAAATTTTCAGCAATATATATATGTCGGCGGGCAGAAATTTTGTTAGGAGTCTAGAGGCAACCAATTGAAATTCAGGTTTTGAAATTTAGTTCGGCATACTGGGATAAAAGAAGTTTCCGTTTTTTAACCTATAGAAGTTGGTAGCGTGGGAACGAACGGGGGCAGAGCGGTGAAAGAAAGTGAAGGAGTAGGGCGAAAGGGACAGACTCGACAGAAACCCGGCTAAGTTAATGCGTTTCTTTTCATTGTTTGGTCTATGAACCTACAAATTACTACTGAGGAGCTGAAGTTCGGACAGTGAAGGCTGTATTTATTGTAGGCAGTGCTGATGAAGGATTTACGATGCCGCCAGCGCAATGTCAGCATATCATTGGACGTTGTGTTGATTAATAATAATAATTCGTAAAACGTGTTTGAAAGTCTTGCCGTGCTGGGTTGCACGTTCTTAACCTGATATCCTGCAGAATCCCTTGGGGGCACCACACAACACATTCCCTGAGAAATATCTCAAACTCTACCGCGAAATTCACCTAGTCATCGCACCCAACATGCGCGATCCATACTTCCAAACGTACTGGCGCCCAACCAGTAGCGAAGAAGTGCTGGGCAAGACCATCCGGCCACGCATTGTTGTGGTGCGTTAAGGGTTGTTGCGACTGAAACTCGTCCGAGTTCGGTTGCAAGTTTTGTGTTTCGTTTATGCGATGTAAGTTCACACGCAAAGAGTAACAGCGTTTATTGTGTGCAAGTTGCATTTGGAAGTGTGTGGACTTTAATGGCACATGCTGGGAATACTTTGTGACATCTCTCCTCTCTCAGTACTTATAGAAATACAGCTACATTCAAATCGTTTCCTTGAGGCAGTAGATATTGCATGAAATGTGATTAATTTTATATGAAGTAAGAAACAGAAGTATACAGAGAAGGAGTGGACGTACTTACATGGGACTTGAGCACATTCTGCTAAGGGATATGTTCAAGAATATAGCGTGTCTGATAACTTCTCTTATTCGATACTGTGTGTGGATCAGAGGATTCGTTTTGAAATACTACGCAGGTTATTAATTTTTATTTTTTTAAAATTTGTATTGTTATAATCTCCACTTTGAAGGCTGTCTGGCAGAATATATGTGCCACACTCGCAGTCAGTTACTCCCACATCAGCGTGCGGGGGACAAAAATTGGTATTCAGTGCTGAAGGACCTAATATACTGCAGGTATAATGGTTCCAAAGAAAAAAATCGTATCTCCTTATTCATGTGTGTCACTACGCATATCCTTTTTAATTACCTTCTTTAACGGTTTAGCAAACAGATGCGTTATGTTCGATGTCTGGCTGCATAGAGAAGTGGAAGCGAGTGTTAATATTTGGGGGAGATTGAGAAACGTACTCTGAAACACGTGACGATTCAGTGTCGTATTTTTGGACGAGATATTTTTCAATGTTTTTAAATATTTAATAACTTCCCCTCACGTCTGTCTGGGCTGACCGTTGATAGTTATTGTTGCACATTTCATTTGATATCCACATGAAATCAGCAATTCACAGCGGTTAAACCAACAGTTTGTATTGCGGTAACACAGTAAGCTTGTATTCAGCAGATGCCTGTCTGAACACCGGCTGTACCAAGGGTTTTCATTGTTTCCCTCAGTCCCTCAAATCAAATTTCACCATAGGCTACGATTAGTCGAAAAGCGCTTTATTTGCAAATTCTTTCCAGGTCCTTATTAACAGCGTCCTTGAAAAGCGTGAAAGAGAATGTTATCAAGAGCGTCGTTGAAAACTTGAAACAATATTGTCTTTTAAATAAGACACTTAATTAAGAATAATAGAAGAAGAGCTTGGAATGGATTTTTATTTTTATGACAGTCAGAAATTGTTACCTGCGAGATGTTAACCAGTTCGTAGAACGGTGAAACAGTCCAGTCGAAAGGATACCACGCAATGAATATCATTTCGTGGTTGGTCATGATGCGGATTGTTGATTGCGTGAAATGAAATCATGTGACTGCAATAGCTGCACGCGATGTGAACATGTTAATCCGCGGGATCCATCCTGCCGCTGTCAAGTGTCCGGTGTCGGCGTCTCTGGTCGGCAGATCTTCCCACGTGAAGCTGTCTGTTAGGTCTATTGCACGTTCAATACTGTGCTGTCGCAGTCTGAGACAAAGAAACCACTTTAAGTTTTAAGTTCAAGAAATGTGTACAAGTCGTCTAAGAACAACTAGATGGGTGTCTTCCCTTGTGTTTTAATTAATGAACAAGTAACCAAATTACCGTTTATAACACAACTATGTTTTATATTATTATATATACGCTATTGTTTCAGTCCCCATTGGCCATGGTGAGGCTTTTTTTGTAAAACATTTTAATATAAGAGGAAAACCGTAAGCATGAATTTACACTTGAATATGAGATCTCACAATTACATGTCATAGTTACGATATATCCTATTTTTATTGTTACCTTCATAGTAA